>PPHD01002289.1:0-36793 GCA_002909625.1 Bambusicola thoracicus | reverse complement strand
TAAATTTATGCTTGTAGCAATATGGCTGTTTTCAGGAAAATCTAAATTAAAGAAAACTACATTTAAATATGTAAGTAAGATCATTGCATGAAAAATTATACCGTACTGAACAATAATGACACGTCCTTAGTGGAATAATAGAAGTCTTTTAGGCTTAACTCTGTAGATCTCAGGTAGCAGAGGGAGAATAATTAAACTCTTAGCCACATAACAATAATTAAGACTTTGTCCTACAATGCATTTATTAGATAGCCTCTCTAGTCTTTCCAAACATTAGTGAATGAAATGCAACACGCTGGGAGGTAAAGTATGTTAGTAAAGACGAGTTTCCTCATCTGAAAGAGAAAATTCAGGCAAAAATGGAGGGCAGGGTGGTCTGAAAGTGAATTATCTTAATAAATGGCTACAAGTGGCTACAAAACAGTGTAACTTCAAATACCTTGACATTTACTGTGTGTGCAAAATAAGTGTAATCCACAGTTATATCGATATTCTGTGGAAGTCAAAATCAGATCTTGCTGTAAATGAATGTATTTCTCTCAAGGGATATTCGCATTTAATGTTGTCAATGATGTATGTTACACATTGGTGTTTTTTTTTCTTTTTTTCTTTTTTCCTTTTTTTCTCTTTGTGGGGAAGGTAGTGAGTCTTGTTTTTGGTGGTAGTTTGTTTGCTTTTTTTCTGAAGAACAGAAGGAGTCCTGTAGGATTTTGCCGTCTCTCTAACCTGTCATGTGTACTCAACTACAAACTCTACACAGACATCTCTACCAAAAATAATGCTTGTCCCAAAAGACATGAGCTGCAAACTATGCATTATGGCTTTGAATATCAACTACAGTGCAAACAAGAGTTTGGCAATCCGTTATAAAGGGTAAGTAGCCCTCCAATCTTTCTCTTCCTCCATCTTGTCACACTGGATTGTCTGCTGAGGGCAGTCGTAATATGTTGCCTTCAAACAGAAGTTAAGAGTGTCTGTAACATAACCCAAAGAATCAGAAGAAACTCCTTTTCTTCAGTGCATCCAAAAAAAGCTATTAATCAGGACACTCTACTTAGGCTACCTACAAGGCTGCATTTGGTACCTCGCATTTGGCTCCACTCTCCACACAGCAGTGCCATTCTCTTCAGGTTGTGCAAAGAGACTGGTACTTTCACTCTTTAGCTGCCCATTCATCATGAGATCAGGATAGGTTTTTGCCCAAACCAAAATTAATAGATAAATTATTCAAAACATTTTCACTGGAATTTCTTCAGTTTTGTTCAGGCTGTATATAACAATACCTGACAAGCAGGCAAAATCTCAAAAGCAGAAGTAGCAATGAAACTCAGGTCTCCTGATTCTCAGACTTACATCCAAGTTTGTAGATTTCACTCCTTTACTTCTCTCTGCGGGTCTAAATTCTATAAGTCTTAATTGGTTTCTGTAACTCTATAGAAAATGCCCATTCACACTTGACACCTTAAAAAGTGAAAAGCTCAGAACATATAGTGCCAAGGCGAGACCAAGCATAGTGAATTCCATCCACTAGCAGATATCTTGAGCTTGTTCTCTATACAATGCAGTCAGGCAATTGTTTAAGCAGAGAATATTTAATATCTCCTACAGCAGGGCATCACAGCACTTCCTTATCCTGGAGCTGCCCAAGTCTTCAGATATTCCATAAACAGGAAGCAAGGAGTGGAGTTTTGACTGTTAAACATAATAGAGCAGAAAAAGAAGCTGGAGTTTCTCTCTGTGCAGTCTGATAGAGTTGTGGTGACTTATGAATTCCAAATTACTTCATTCTGAGAAGAAGCATCTCTTTCCTAAGACTGTGCAGCTAGGAAACCATCTTCTGATTAAGAGCTGTAATAACCCACACTAAGCACTTTCTTACTCCCAGGGAGTAAGAACACAGAGAATGATGTGGCTTTTTTTTTTTCTCCTCAACAAGACAGTTTTATCATAGAAAAGGTTTTCTTATTAAATTTCTTGAAGGTGGTTAGGGCTTACATTCAGAAGCATCAGTGACTCAAGAATTTTAACAGGGAGAATTTAGTACACTCCTGTTTGACAAAATTATATTTCTATGCTGGAGTTTGTTTATTTGCCTGGTAGGGCAGAAAGCAGTAATTTATTGAATTTTATGTTAACATGCACAGATTGAAGTAAAAGAAAACCCTAGCATTATAGTTGCATAGTGACTACCAGATGCTTCCCTGTCTGAAATAATTCAGGCAGACAGCAGACATGACATGAGCGGTGCCCCCAACTGCTCTCCTTTGCCTTGATGGCAGTCGGCATATCTGTGCATGTTTTAAATTAATTGGCAGAATTGTATACGCTCAAGATCTTGAGCTAAGAAATGCAACTTGACCTCTAAATTCAGCAGTACATCAGACAGCTTTTATTACCATAAAAACAAAGCAAGTTTTTCAATACAACTAATTATGGAAAGAACTACCATCAAAGTGTGAAAGAAATTTTCAAATTTTATCTCTTCAGTGTTCAGACTTCTTTGTTTTTGACTGTGTACTTTTCCAACTATGTACAACATTGTACAATATCCTACAGCATAAAATTCATGTTGCCAATTAGAATTCATGCAACATTTAAGTAATGCATTAGCTGTGGACTCCTCTATATAAATATTTAACATTTCTCTGTTCTCTCAGCAACTAAATGTCAATGAAATCATAACATCTTAGATTGTTCAAATAACAGCATAATGTATATAAAATGCCTATTCTATGGTGGTTTATGGAAAACTATTGTTATTTGTTACTATTATCATGACTCGGCATTAGTATGGAGTTCATTTGAACAAATATAGACAATTCAACAGAAATTGCTGTATCAATCAGACATTCCAGGGTTACTATGGGAGGCCTGATTACAGTGATCTATAAGCAAACCGTAAATCATTTGAGGTGGGCCAGCCCCTGATAAAGCAACAATCAGCAAGACCTGGCACTTTCTTCATATCCCTGTTGAACAATTTGAAAAGGAAGGCCTGAGCACATGAAGGATGCACAAATGAATGCATTACCTTCTCTGTGCCTAGGCAATCATGTTTTCATTAACATCTTGCAGTAAGAGTGTGGCTGAAGGAGAACCTCACACATTACTCAGATTTTCCCTGTGATTAAAGCACAGATATTGAACTGAATCATTAATATTCTTAGGCAAATTACTGGGCATATTTATTAGTCAAGACTCCTACAGCCTCTATTGAATTTACCTCTTCAGGAGCCTGGTCTAGATAGTTAATCTAAAGAAAACTGAAAAAAAAAACCTGTTAGACTTCTAGAAAACTTAAAACTTAACAGCTTTCTGATTGACTTATCCCACAGAATTTCTAGAAAATTTGCACATGAATTAGACATTATTCTAAACGTCCTGTAAACATGAATATGAAGTGAGCAACCTGAATGACTTTTTCCATACATGTATAGTGTATGTGTATTTCCAACATACACTAGTTTGGTTATGGTAGGAGTACAAAGGCAGGTGATAAGTGAAGGCACGTGTTGTTCATAAATCTTCCTCTTCAATAGTAGCTTATCCTCTTTTTCAAGGAGTACTTCCTTTCCTATTTCTGTTTTTCAAACACCCACACTAATCTCCTCCTCTTACCTAGAAGAGTTCATCATTGTGTAGGAACGGTTGCCCTGTCTTAACAGCTACTTATTAGGCATTTCAAAGTTTGCCATTAGCCACTGCCACTGATGCTATACTGCTTTTTTTCTTGCCTTTTCTTCCCTTATGTCTCTGTTTCCCAGTTTGGGAGCCATTGCTACATGTTATTTAACCTGAGCTACTCTTAGGTAATAATGTTTGTTAATATTTGATTATTTCTCCTATTTTTCCCTTCTTCTGGCTTGGAAACCAAGGCAATGAAAAAAGAAAGGGAACAATTCGGATGGAGTAAGAAAAAATTTAAAATACTTTCTAATTTCCTAAAGAGCATCTTTATCACTGTTGTTGTCCCACACATACTATGCACACTTCATTGCCCAAGGATCCATTTCCTTGTCAGAAGGAAATGTCAAAAAAAGCCAGAACTAATTTCACCAGACTTCTGATTGCCTGGAAAACAAACAAATAATTAAATCAAATCTTTTTGTTGTTTGGTGGTTTTAGGGTTGTTTTTTTTTTCTTTTTCTTTTCCTGGCTAAAGCTAAATAGCCTATTTCCGCAGAGCATTAGTGTATAACATCTATTTCAGCAAAGATTTTTATTTTCCAGAAATCTTAGCTAGTTACTGAGAAGTTAAAGAGGAAAAGTTCTCTTAACACTTCATTTTCTGTGGAAGATTAGGCTATTATTTTTGTCTGTGTCCAGAAAAAATAGACACTTATTTTTTGTCACAGTTCAATATCCTTGCTGTAAGTCTAATCTTTGGAAAGCGCTTAAATCTCACAAAAATACCATTCATTTCCTGGTACAAAGTACAGAATTTATTCAGTGCAAGCAAATGACTGGCTGTTTTCGTTAAGGGAAATAAGAGCTAATGTATTGTCAAAGTATTTGACAGTTGTATTAATAATTCATACTTTTACTTACTTTCAAATGCATAGAAATCTCTACAACACCATGTGAATCATTCTTCAGTTTCTTAGTATGACTCTAGATACGCTAACATTTAAACAATCTTAGATGCAAGGTAGGAAATCACAGAGTTCTAAATCAACTCAGTTTTGGCTTTTTTCATTACAGTAGGTCTACTGAGGGAAACAATTTCTGCTCTTAGTTCTTCTTTCAGTTCCTAAACTTTGCTTTCACCCTTGAAGGGTATGTTTAGTGCACTCAATAGAAACAGTACATAATGCAGCTGGTGTTATAAGCCATTAATATACTGTATTATTATCTGTGTCAGACACTGTATTACAGGTGAATATATAATTTCCACACAACTGACAAACTGTTAATTATCCAAATTAAAACAAGTGATGTTTTACAATTATTCTGTCTTTTTCTTTTCAATACTTGGGTTTATTTAATTTGTGATAAGAATAAGATATTATTTAAACTTAGAGTGCCACAACAATACAATAACAAAATAGAAATATTGATCAAATTTCTGACTGCATTATAAAGAGAAGATGCATAAGATTATTTTACCTAAACAAATAAAATTCACTGCAATATTCTCTGGAAAAATAATACCTTTCCAGTGAAACTGTTAAAGTTATCTTCAAGAAGCAATTCTAAAATATTTTCAGAATTACTTCAGAGCCCATTTTTAGAAAGTGGTAATGTATAGTGAATGCAAGTGATCTGTCACATAATTTCTCACTTCATCTCACAGTAAAAATTCTTTAGAATATCATAATATATTCTTAGTTCAAGGCTGAAACACTTGCCTTCAATCCTGGTTTTATTCCTTTGGAGAAAAGTAATGTTTTCTTAGAGATTAATTTATTCTGTCTCAAGAAAAGTCACATTAAGTCAAATTGAAACAAAATTGTGAAGTACCTGTGCACATTGAAAGGGCTCTATGCAGTACGTGAGTAAACATTAACAGTTATTTTTGTTCTGGAATGTGTTACAGAAAAGATGATGCTTCAGATTAACTGTGAACCTGGAGAAAAAAAAGATTGGGCCTTGGTTTCTTCATATTTTTGTTTTCTCAAGTATTATTTTTTTCTAATACCCAGGTTATGAGATATGAAGTATGAGATAAATTTGTTGAAGCTTATTTTTATTATAGAAAAGATGTTTTATCTGTTTTCTTTACTAAACTGAAAAATATTTATAACAATAATCATTTATTCTGTACTGGTAGAGGAAGAGATAGTTTCCTATTAATTTAGGTTTGACATTTCCATTTAACAAATGATTTCCTTTGGCAAGAAGGAATGGTTTTACATCTCCTTTCAGACCACCTACTTACTATTACAAAGGTATAATGGGATTCTTATGAAAAGAAAAAACATCCTAGGCAGCAAAAAAATGAAACACTGTAGATATGCACAAAAGCATGCAATTATTTTCGGAAGGGTACAGTTATTTTTTCTGGCAATACCGAACAGAAAGAGGACAAAGACTATAATCCAGCAAGACTGTTGTACATTATCTGGAAATAAAAGTACAAGTAGCTTTCTTATTTTATATTTTCAGCCTATTGCTTTCTCCATCATGGAAGTACATTAGTTGTTCTTTTCCTTCAGAATCCGTATTCAATAATTTTACATTCTCTTGTTGAGTTTACTGTACTACTGAGAGACCATTTTCTTACTCTAAACTATTTATTAAGTTCACTCCTTTTGCAGCAGGCTGACCCCAGCAAGAAAAACTTGTAAGTCAAGACAAAGACATTTTAATAATTGAAAGGAAAGAAAGGGGAAAAAAAAGAAAGAAGAAAAACAAGGTGGGGGAGGGGGGGAGCAAAGGGGAAGGAAAAGGGACAAAACTTAACTAATAATGCAAAGGAAATCATGTAGTACCAGATTAACACCCAAACAGTCTCTGAGCAGTGGCTACTCTGTTAAAATTACATCCTCGGTTTTGTTGCTGAGCATGACGTAATGCAGCAAGGAATATTCTTCTCATCAGCTGACCGCAAGTGACCAAAAGGCAGAATGAGAAGCAAAGAAGTCACTGGGTCTGTGCATGTACTGTTCAACAGCATTTAAACATTGCTATATTATTAAAAATGTTGTAGTCATAAAAATAATGCAGAAAATACGGGCTCCTCTGAATAAATCAAACTCCATCCCAGCCAGGCCCAGCATACTGTTTCAGTATATAAAAAACCCAATGCTGCTGATGATTTTTTTTTTCAAACAATGAATTTTGATCAAAGAAAGAGATAAAAAAGACTGTTATGCATCTTAGTAACTCAGTGCAGATACACATGATTTAAAGCTGTCCCTCTCTAGTTTGAATCCCATGTCACTTTAAGTCACTGTTGCTTAGACTAAGCTCCCTTGCATAAAAAGCTCTAGAGAGTAACAGTCCCCAGCCGTATTTGTACTATATCACAAAGTGCCAGATGCTACCTAAGGACATTACACTTTACTTCTGGTATAAAAGTTTGCTTTGTGGAGATGCTATTTCAAATGAACCATGAAGAATCACATTCTTGATGAGTAAAGGAACTTTTCCTGATTCATTCTGTTATAGAGCCACTGAAGATAAACGGCAGAATAGTCTTTAATTGATTCAAAGCTGTGTTTATAACTAGGAAAACAACTGTTATTTTGTGATTTTGGAAGCCATCCAGGAACTGAGCACTGAATGATAAGACCAATGAAGAGTAAAAGATTGTCAGGGGTCTTGGCAACATAGGTTATAACAATGGCGGAAGCAAATTGTGATCAACTGATATAACCCAGAGTGTGAAAAGCAAAATTGTTCAACTGGCAATTAGAAGATCAAAAGCTACTCTAATTTAAAAGGTCTCTCTTTGTTCATGTTTTTCTTGTTGTTTGTTTTGTTTTTTTTCAGCAAGACAGCAGTGTGCTACTAGAAAATAAGCATAAGGTTTAAAATCTACTTTTCCAACAGGGGATTTCTCTTATTTCTAAATTTATCTTATAACAGTTGGTACTAAGGAAAATGTATTACAGTTGTGCTAAGAAACAATTGTAAATGCAAAAAAAAAATTACCAATTAACTATGATGAATTAGCAATATTGTCCATCACAGATGGAAGGTTATAAAGCAAACATAAGATGTTTTTAGGAAGTTCTGCTTAACTAAAGCACTGTGTTCTTTACAATTTTCTATTTATTTTCTGTTGAAATTTAGCCATATGTATGTATGTTAGATTCTTATCCTTGCAATATCTGAAAAAAATTAGCAGTAAATTTATAGAAACATACCAGCTCTACTCTTATAGTTACTTGTTACCTGATAGGTAGAGACAAGCCTGGGAAGGGAAAATACAAACCTCAATCAAGAATTAATAATCAGCTTCCACTTGAGCTGCAGCAATGTACACTACCACCTGAAATTATCTCCACAGAATCATGGAATCCTTAGAGTTGGAAGGGACCTTGAAAGGTCATCTAGTGTAACACCCCTGCAGTGAACAGGGACATCCACAGCTAGATCAGGTTGCTCAGAACCTTATCCAGACTGACCTTGAAAATCTCTAGAGACTGGGAATCAACCACATCAGTAGGCAACACGTTTCAACACTTTACCACCTTCACTGTAAAATATTTTTTCCTTATCTGACCTAAATCTACCCTCTTTGAGCTTGAAACCATTTTCTCTTGTTTTATCACCGCAAACCCCGCTAAAGAGTCTGTATCCCCTCTTTGCTTTATCTCCCCTTTAGATACAGAAATGCCACTATCAAGTCATGGTTTTGAATGATTAATTTATTTAAAATATGGGATTTCTGATTTTCTGTCTATTATTGTTCAGAGTATGAACTCCTCAAGGTAAATATCACAAGTTATTTATCAGCATGAAACAAATCTGTGTTAGTATTTTCAGTTTCTATGACCACTTCAGGAAGACTATAACTCCCAGTCTCCATGTTAGGAGGTTGTTGCTTTTTCTATTGTAAATAAAGCAGGGTTTCTTTTGAATAACTTAGAGATGAAGTTTGATTTTATTCTTCTGAGTTTGTATCATTTCCCTGTTGTCAAGAATCACTTACTATGTAATATGACCTTATATCAACCTCCAAAGTATACTTTGAGAAAGCTTACAGTGCTCCTGTTGAAAAGCCACTCAGCGTGGTGATAAGGTAAGAAATTACTCCTAGATTAAAAAAAAAAGAGAAACACCTGATGGTGTGTTTTTTCAACTAAATTACATTTTAAAAGCCTACCTGGGTCTAGATCAAAGCTGCTATGTGGCTTACATAAAAAGAAGGATTTATTCCTTCTCAATACTTTGTTTTACAGTACTTAATATCAGTTTGATTGTACAATCCTACATGTTAGCAGATATAGCTTAGGAAGCTTTTTTACTATTTAGGATCATAATCAGTACTTTAAACACCAATATGCCAGAGGCTGATGCCTAACCATACACAGATGTGAAAGCTAATAAGTTTTAAAAGCAATAATTCAGTGATTAAGTCATCTCCTTGGATCTAACTATTGCAAAGTCTACTTCCTGCTTATTAGATAATCCTTGTGTCCCAGTGAAATTTCTTTCATTTCCAATAGTGAGCTATTAGCCATAATACTTTCTAATATGAATTGCATTGAAAAATACACTTTTTGGAAATATTGCATTTCTAAATATTGCACCTGAGTAAGGTCATTTTCTCCAGATGGTCTTCATGGCATAGAAAACATAGTAAAATTCCACAGGTAGCTTCCTGTTCCAATTTTCCAACCAAATTTGACAAATCAGACAACTTTGAAAAAGCAACATCTATGACTCCGGAGGTACGTGAAGTATTGGCTGGTAGCATTATTTTGGAGTGCATGAAATCTATCTCTCTCTGAGAAATATGATTATTTTTGTTTCTCTTCATTGGTGTCATAAGAACAGTACAAGCATTAAATAACAAACTCAAGCTCCATAGCCATGTTCTCATCTTGCCAAGACTTAAACATGGGATGACAGATTTCTGGCACAAATCCAAATGGAGGGATGAAATTGAAAGGAATAGAACAAACATTTCTTTGAGATTAATTCTTTCTTTAATCTCAGCCTTATGACATGCTACATAAGCATCCTCAAGTACTGACAATTTTCAGGGGAGGTAAAGAACTTCAGATTCACAAGGTAATACCTTTCTTCAAAATAAGACCTAACCATCATATAAGGTATTTGCGATTTACCCAAACTTTCCAAATATAAATACCTTTATATTTACCTAAATATTTTTATTTCTTTTTCTAAGAAAGGACTTAGGAATCTACTGACTTAACAGACAAATACAGTGGTTAACACTGCATGTCTATTTTGTGACCTTTCAATGAGAATATGCCTTTGTTTTTTTTAAAACACTGTCACTAGAATTAAGGGAGACAAAAAAATGAATGGAAAATTTCCACAATGAGAGGAAGTCTTGTTTCTAAAGCACAAGGCAAAGCCCTTTTCAGTTTACAACAAATTCTCACTTGTGATAAGGTTAGCAAATCTTTTAGTTCTTCAAGGCCTCTGCCTTACAGAATAGCCTTAGTAACCAATTCTCGTGCCAAAAAACCACTATGATTATACCAGGAAAAGAACAGGAAGCTTTTTGATGCCACTGGTCTTCTCTAAAAGATAGAAAGACATATGCTTCATGCTCATCAATCTCTTCCACCACACTCTGTGCTTCCTCACAGACCAATTCAAATGTAATTTGACACTGAACTCCAGACTCAGTTTTTCTCCCTGTACCAATAAAAGAATTAGGTACCTAAATTATTGTTACTGTGAGGCAGTTTTCTTTCTAATTAAGCTTGTTAGGGACCTTTCTATCTTTTAAGTCAGTAATTATCTTTCTAAAAAACCCAAGAGCTCTAAACTGCTCCTCAAATGTTTTTGTTTTTTTTTCCAAGTCCCTCAGTGTTGTAAAGTCTCTCCTACACTTACAGATTTACTTCTGGGACATGGGAAACTAGTGAGAGTTTGTATATGTAAGATTTGTCTTCTGTCTCCATCTACTGCTCCAGATGATTAACATAATGTCCTATCTGCTATCCCTGTACAGATGTGTCATACATCTATGTCATATCAAACAGTAAACTTTTTTAGTCCATTGAATCACGTTCAGTCTATGGCAAATATTTTAGAAGCTTGATCCTCCACTTTAATTATTTTTCTTCTGTTATTAGGGGGGAAAATGACATCAGAGGTGCTGATCGTTTTCCCTATTAGGAAAACCATTTGAAAAATAGTCAAAAGTGCTACTAAGGATTCCTTGTAATAACTGACTCACAGTTATTTTCTCACAAAGACGAAAGGTGTACAGTTATACTCTATTCTACTATGTCACCCCCCTAAACCCAAAATAAGCCAGTAAAGTCCAGGCAGATTTAAAGAAAAAGGTATGATTTGAGGTTCTTATTATTTATTTTGTATAGATGTTGTATTTCATCCTACAAACAACATGTGCACAGCTGTATTACAACCAGACTCATTCTGCACTTATTTTAGGCATAACTTTAGTTCAGGAAAGTTTGATTAGTAAATGCATCTGTAAATACACACAATCCACAAGTCTTGAAAATGACAAAAAATAGTCATAATAAAAATCTGTTGAAATTGAAAAAGAGATACAGGTTGAGTATCTGCTGCAGTTTTTACTATCTTTGGGATTTAGCCACTATACTGAGCTCCTAACTGAAAGAGGTCACACAGTGATGATGAAATACCTGTCCAAGCAAAATGGAAAATCATTTCAGAAATGTGTAAAGGAGCTTTTTATATTATTAGAGCTCCTCAAGATTTATCAAGGCATAATTCATTCAGATGTAATCTATTAGACAGTGTTTCTGCATGTTGACACACAGCATGAAGAATGTTTTATCTCCATAGAAGGTAAAGTTTACTGCCACCAAATGAAGGTGTAGTTTTGCTATCAATGCAACTCACTTTCACTGGCACCATCCTGCATGCCTCTAGCTCATTCTCAAGCTCATTCTCATTTCACTCAGCATTTCTGCCAGGCTTTTCCTCAGGGTTCCAAAACAGTTAGGAGCTAAACTTCTCTAATCACTGCCTCAACTCAAGCCCTCAAAGTACATACCTCAGAATAGCACTTGCAAGAAAAGATGCAGCATTGCTGGCAAAAGAGGCATGCAGCATTTTCCTTAAGGTCTTTCAGTTAAGTCAAGGTAAGTTAAGTCTTTCAGTTAAGTCAGTTAAGGTATTTCAGTTAAGTCAAATTTTCTTTGTACTTCAGGTTTAACCTTCTCCTTTACACCAAAAAAAAAAGCTAATTAGTTTGAGTAAAGCAGTCTGCCTGGCCTCTAATTATAACTCTTTCCTCTATGTCACAAGAGTACACAACTTTTAAATATAAAGAGAACATTCAAGAAAACATTCAGAATCTACCTACTCTTTGACAACAATATGGGCTCTGCTAGTAATAAACAAGCTTTTCATATTAACAGCCAGCATCTTCAGTATTGTGCCAATTTGTGCGGTTTACTACACACTATGGCCTGATTATTACAACCAAAGTATCAACAGCTGTTTTTGGACAGTACAGCATTACATGATTTTCAGTGACATACATTTTGAAGAAAAACTTGTGTTGCAGGAAACACTATGCTTTACCACACAAAGATCTTCTGTCATTACTTCTAAGGCAATATCTTTTTTTTTAAATAATGCTCAGGGAAACTAATTTTTTCTAATGTTTAATTTTAGAAAGTTATTTAATTATTTTTGTTTATTCATTTATTTATTGTAGTTTTTCATATACACAACATTACCTCTTTTTGTTCATACAAGTTGTGCAATGAAAGTGTAAACATTTAACTACATATTGTTCATATAAATTTGCAGATGCAGGATATAAGAATAACTTGCCTATATTCACATAAAATACAAGCTTGTAAGTGCTTATCTGATCCAAACAAATATTTTTTCCTTTTTTTTTTTTTAAGATTGTAAAGCACTCTTTGGAAGATTAAGCTTTTTTGTGTGTTTTTCGTCTTATGGAAACAGGTATCACCATGGCTGATGTTTTGTATTGCATGGAATAAAGATGCTTTTCAAATATAGCTTTTTGCTATTGATTGACTTTTAGTTTCCATATAATCATTTTTATCTTTCCTGCAATAAGTATTTAAAGAAAGAACTCTGCCCAATTCATTTCCAGAAATCTGGGCACAGTGCTTACAATTTGCATTGTAATTACTTATGAAAAAGAAATGTAATTCATTTGGTTACTGTAATTCATTTGTCAGATATAATTAAAATGACCTCAGGTGGCAGGTTAAAATAGCACCACTGAATCAAGCAAGAACCAAAACTTTTCAGAAAATAGAATATTCAGTCAATTCTTGTGCAGAAGAGAACATAGATAAGCTTCTTACATATCTCCTGCAAATAGACAGGGTACAATGATAGCAAGCTGTACCTACTCAGAAGGTAAGAATGAAGGCAGTAAGATATTGCTTGCTTTAGAATAAGTTCACTCATACTGTAACTTTGCTGGAATTAAACTAGCAATGAACCTGATTCCATCTCTTCAGAAAATACTGAGAATAATGTTGTATATTTAAGACATCTAGCATTCAAAGTGTTCTTGAAACAAAATATCCATTCTCTTCCATTAAAATGTGTAATTGGATAGCTCTGCAGGCTATTACTTATGCACAAATACACACCTCCAAAATAAACAGAACTGTTAAAATCACCAGATCTGCTTATGTGAGAGGTATTTTTATCCATGGCCTTCTTATAAGAGAGTGGATATATGCTGCATTGTAGTCTACTGTACAGCTCTGTAGGAAAAACTAAAAAACACACCTCCAGAAAGTGTGAAAATTTGCTACCACATTAAAGGGGTTTGCGCTTGAAAGGCATCTAAACATATCTTCTTCTGTCAACTCTTTGGGGCAGTCACAACAGTTTGTAAATGATTCTCTTCCTGTTCAGTTTTAACATAGCTTTTCATTTCTGTGTTGTTTAGAAAACTATTTATCTGTGCTCAGTGCACTGTTTACTTAAAGGGGGAAAAATAATAATTATATATATTTTTCTCTATAGGCAATATTCACTATATTCCTATTTAGGACTAAATAAAGTTAGCTGGCAAATTTATTGCATCAGAGAAGACCAAATTAAAATAATATTATCCACACTAATATGTTATGAAACACTAATAAAGAGACAGTCCTATGGAAAAGGCAACAGTAAATGCCAATTTTATATCACTCCAGGAAAACTCCACTGATATTTATGTCAAGTTCTACTGCCATGATCTTCCAATCAACTATCGAACAATTAAAGCTCTCCTTCTCATTCATCCCTTTGTGAGCAAATACTAGTCATGACTGACTAGGGGCAAAAGTTTGAATTATACTAAAAGCCAAAGTTAATAAAACTAGCAATGAGTACCAGAGATCCCAAGTTCCTCTGATCTTTGCTGATGTTTCTCAGAGCAGACAGGATTCCAAACACTCTCTGGTGGAACTGAAGCACTCAAAGTTGAAGCACACATTGTTCTTTCACAGGCCCATCTGTTAGGTGGGTATCATGCCCTTTTAGGAAGCATTATGACAGTCATAACTAAGTTTAAGCATCAGTCAAGGATGAGCCTTATGGGTGCACATTTCAAAGAATATCAGTGCCATCCTTTGTCAAGAGTTCTCATGCATTTACAAGGGAATGAATCACACGACTTGCTAATAGCAAGATTTAGAAATGCCATTTTTAGCCTCCTAGGACAAGACTTTTCGTGAGAAAGGTGAGCCAGTGTAGTGGAGGTCTCTGGAGCAATCACTTGAAACAGTTTTGTTTAAACCCTTAAACAGTTGTCACCACATCTTAGAGAATTATAAAAAAGGGCTTGCTGGAATTTTATGTAGTGTGTTCTGAATGTTATCCTAAAATCGACTGGACGAAACCTTGACTATCAGTTGGAAACAAAAACTGTTTATGAGGTGCAACTTCTGTATCACAAGTTGTTAACAATGTAACAATGAAAATATATGCATAAAAATCAATAGGATGTCTACACATGCAATCAACAGGAAAGGGACTGTTAAGATGAAGGAAAGAAAGCCTTGTGGGCAGGTAGGGATTTTTCAGTTTTCTTCTGAAAATGATTTGTTCAGAAGCTGCCTGCTCCCCAGCAGCCTTTCATGGCACTCACAGCAGGTGTTTCATCTTAACAGCTGTGCTAGCCTTTTTTATTTTCTTCCCTTACTGTACTAACATTCTGCTTTGTCATCAGTTCAATGTCATTCATTACTAAGAAAGTTCTTTCAACTGGCACATTACTGCCTGGGAAAGAAATGCCAATGCAAATGTAGAGAACGCTGAAGAGTGTGAAAGCTAAAAAAGGATTTTATTTTATTAAGTGAAAATCTCTCAGCATTCTTCTTGTACAAATGTCTTTTACCCTCCTGCTTGTTTGCCTTGCAACTTCATTTTGCCCTTCTACACACCATTTATAACACCTTCTCTAGCAATTAAAATCACTGAGAATTTTCACCTTCCCATTACAGAATATATTAAAAAGTCCCTATCAGCCAAGCATATCTTTCCAACAACTGTGATTATGAATATTGTCACAGTTCACAGTCTTCTTTTCTATACACTGTGGGGCTTTATTTCTACCACTGGTATTAATGCTGAAACACAGGGGACAACTTCATGCCCTGAAATGAGTTAGTTTCCCAAATTTAATTCATCAGAGAGATTTGCTCCTGTTAGGGGTCTTTCTCTTGCTTATGAACTTAGGTAAAACCATGCATTTACTATGTGAATCTCTATTTGGTGTAGTACAGCATGAGGCAAAGCACTGGTCTATGCTCAGAGCCATACTGGCTGGACAGCTGAAGGTGGCTCAAGGTGACCTAAAGAGAATGTATGCTGTTAAAAAAAAAAAGACATCCTTTCTGCCCTGTTTTCAACATTCCCAACCAGTACTGATAAGTCACTGCATGAACTTTACCAGGTTTAACTATTAATTCTGTATACCAGTAAATCCATAAGAATTTGTGTCATTTTGATAGACTGCTTAGAGGGAAGCTACTTCATATTTTGGTAAGTATCTCTGCAATAAATAGAGGATTAAGTAGCAAATTAAACTTGTGTAAATAAATGACACAATTAAGTCATTAAATGTGCAGATAATAATTTATATTTATGAAGACTAAAGCAGAATAGCAGAAGCTCAGGTGGTATAAGAAAATGCTGGAATGCATCTTGTCACTTCTTTCTAGAACATTTCTTTACCAAAGAAACAGCTAGCCAAAATGACAACAGTTTATTTTGAATAAGAAAGGCAGAAATCTAATCACAGTTAGATAACAACACTGATAAGTTATCACTTGGGAGAGAAAACTCTCAGAAGGCAAACTATACCAGCTGGAACTCATAAATTAAGACATGTATGCCTTCTTTATCTTAAACAAGTGTGGGGAAGAAAGTTCAGAATGCCAATGCTCTGAGTTTTCTATTCTGCTCAGGCTCATCGCTCCTGTTCTTCAGCCCAGCCTGGCTTCCACAAAGGCTTTCTGCTCTCTATTACTCTTGCTGAGAGAACATGATAGTACAAGTTTCTGTAGCATCCTTTCCTAAATCCCATTAGCTATCAGTTAGTCACACACCATATAAGAGGAAATGGATAGTGGGACTAACATGTATAAACCCATTTTTCTCATTTCTTGTCTAGCAAGATGAGACAGGATTTCTCACAGTGAACACCTGTCTTCCACAAGAAGTTCGCGTGATTCAATAAAAAGCACGTAAATTTTGCTGACAGTAAAATAACAAAAATAATGTAAACGCAGTTGTGACTTAATATTATGACCAGTATTAAACAGTTAAAATTAGTTGAATTTGGTAGACTGTTAGAAGTAAAAGAAACATTACTTTTGGCATTTTTAACACTTCTTTAATGTATATATATGGTTGTCTGCACAAGGAAAGCTCTGTCTTCTGACCTTAATAGAAGTGATATAGTTAAACCCAACCATGTAAGTTTAAAAACTGATGTTCTACTCCTAACCATGTCTCTAGGCTGTTGGCAAGCACACTACATTCCCACAACTCAGTTTCCCAATCTGTATAGTAAAGAGAATAAAAAACACCTTTAATGAAAAGTGATATATGTTATTACATAGAAGTATTTTATATTACATAACATATGTAAATAACATATATAATACTTTGTACCTTCTTAAAAATAAGCTAAATTCTGTTGACAGTCTGTCTTATGTATCTAAATCAATAGCATAAACAACTCCAAAATTCCACCTATGTCCATATTGGGAGCTACTTATTTCTACTTTCTACAAATACAAATTCATATAAAAAGCCTGAAGTCAAGAAACCGCTGAATTTAAATGTCCTCTGGATTCTCACTGCTGAGATATGTTTTTCAACTGTTCTAATTGGTCAGAAAATCATTACAATACAAGAGAAATGTTAGGGATCTGAACCTTATAGGTGCTCTAAAATGCATATATGAATTACATAGTCACTGAGATTGTAACTATTTAAAATAGTAGTCAACCACAGAAATCACTTTGGGTCATAATTAAACAGCATTAACCTCCTCAAGTATGTTGTATCTAGCATTGGTCAATAGTAGACCTTTAAGGAAGAGGCATGTTTAAATATGCAGTAATATTTCTATAGTACAATTGAAATGGACTCTTTTAGGGAAGGTGGGGGTTGGAGTCTGTAAAGGGGCCTCCACGTCAAACCATCGCACCCTGAAAAGGTATCTAAAAATAAGGTACCTTGACAAAAAATATTTTGTCAAATTCCTTCTCTCTGATATCAAACTTTACCTTTCTCTTACAATCCTGAAACTCTTTTCTTCTAAAAATTATGCTTTTCTGTTTCCTATTCAGTGTTATCATCCTTTGGAATTTGATTAATAAATCAAAGCTGTTCTACAAGCTCTTCTCAAGTCCACTCTTTTTCGGCCAGGGATGGACATGCTGGAGAACACTTGGTCACCAGGCATGAAGCCATGTCTACTGCCAGCTTTTGCCTATACTGGTATCTTGACAAAATAGTTGGCAGACGATTTGTTTTTCTCTTTTACTCTGGCTAGACTCAGTATGAAAATAACATTTTAGCACAATACCACAACACAACATTCATGTTTCCTCCTCAGCTCGTTTCAATTCCCTCCACTAGTTATCCCCAGCACCATATTAACTGAGGACTGTCATCTTTGGACTGTGCATGCTGCCAGCCATCTGAAACAGAAATGTTAAATAAACACACAAAAGAGCTGCTTCTCTGCCACTGTTAGATTAGATAAATCTGTGCCCTGACATAAAAGAACTGAGATGTCTCATACATATTCCAGATCAGTGAGGACCATCTGCTTGCTTTCATTTAGAGCCAAAACCCTAAACAAGGAAAGTTGTCACACTAAGAGAAAGAATTTTCATATTTTGGAATTACTATAACATGCTGGAATGTATAGTGTCAGTGTTTTGCTCAATACCCAGCTGTAAATAATCAAAGAGAATAGACTGAGTTGCAAAGACAGTAATATAAACAGAATCCAAAGTGTTATGCAGTAGAATCTACAGAGATACAAATTCAGAATTTGAGAAAATATTTAAGCTGATACTGGGTTCATAGTCACCTTTTTTAGGTTGGCACTGATGATGATAATGGGCTCAGGAACAATATAACAGAGCTTTTTTACTTGGAAGTGGTTTACACTCTACTTGCACATAACACCTCCTCTAGTTATGATCTGAAGTTTCGGAGAAAATGGCTGAACACAGTGGTCCCCATTTGATACAGTAGTGACATGTCAATGTCCATGTGAACAATAATGTCAAAATTCAGAGGGGCTTAAGGAAATATCTTAACATACTATATATTTGATATATGGGACACATCAGTATAGGGAAGCTAGAGAATAGGATTCTTTCAAATACCTCTAGAAGATACACTGCAGTTAGGCAAAGGCCAGGTGTTCTTACATTCCTCAGCCATCAGTACTGAAATCCAGCCAGCACCAGAAAAGATAGGTATCCCATGGAAATAAGTACATTGAAATCTACAATTCAGAGAGAGGATCATTCAAAGAAGAAAGCTGTCTCTTCCTAAAGGCTTTGAAAAAAAGCAATATTAAAGAAAAGATTAATATTAGACAGAGCTGGATAATAGTAAAGTGATAACAAGACCAAAGAGCTATTTTGAATCAGCAGTTAACTTTCTGAGTCTGAAAATATAAAGGTATGAAGTCCATGCACTGTGGCAGACCATACAGAATAGCATCCTTTCTCCTTATACTGCTGATAATAATTTGAATTCATTTATTTTTATAATATATTCAGAAGTTATGGGTATGTAACAACCATATGAGTATTATTAATTATATGAGTATTATTAATTATAAACATATTCAGAGTCAAATCTTAGTGGTACTATATAATTTTCTTGCAGATCTTCTCTCATTCATAGATTCTGTATTAAGCAGCTGAATCTGGGACATAGAACAAACTGACTTTTTTTTTTAAGATCAGAGTCTGTGTTGCCATCTTCTTTCACACCAGCACTGCCATTAAGACATTCTTGATCATTCCTCTGTAAGAACTACAGCATCAAGCTTTGACTTCATTTAGTTTAAATGATGATATAATGCACAAACAGGATTGCATTAATTTTATCCACTTACTATAATCCTACTGGATTTAGTTCATCCATTGAATAACTGTACAGATGTTAACATTCTGACTTGAGTGGAATTGCCATAGAAATCGAGCAAATTAACTACAAGGGGGCAACACAGAACATAAATCAGTAAATAGATCTGTCACCTTAAATTGTATTTTGTTTATTATAGCACTATATGAAAACCTAAAACCTTTAGTCAACAGGTGTCTATACTGCACAGGTATTTGCTGTACAGCTCAAAATATGGAAGTTTATGTGCAGAATCTGATAACACGATACCCTTTCACTGAATGCCTAATATCAAAGGTAGCCTGGTAATAACAAGAAAATGAGACAGATCAAAACATTATTAAAACAGCACCAGTAACTGTGCTCGTTTTTTTATGAGTGCACTCAATGGCTAAAGATGTACACATGAACAGAAGTACTTCAGTATGTCTCTAATTAGAATGTTATTTCTTCTCTCTGGTCATACTGAGATTGTTAAACTTTAATTAAACTTGTTTCCTCACAAAACTTCCCTTAATCAGGTTAACCCACTCATTTTAGTTAGCACACATCACTTACTAGATTACCTTGTGGTCCCTGCATGCTTCTGGTGTCAACCCTATTGTGTCTCCTGAGAAGCTCCCTGAGGTGCTTCTGCAGGGACACCAATCTTCCTATGGTTGTGCACAGAATGATGACTAGCATAGTCTATATATGCTATCAAGCTACACATCAATTAAAATGATTGTACAGATATACCATTTGAGGTGGTATGGGTCATATATTCAGTGCCAATCAATAAAGCTTATAATCAGCTTGCTTATAATATAAGCGTTGCTAGTTTTAATGTTCTTGAGAGGCTATTTTAAGTGTTTTGTTGTCACATGAAGCCAAAAAAAAAAATCACCTTTTAAATAAAGATGAAGGAAAAAGAACTGGCTATAGAAGCAGTATTTTTGTCCTGCCTTGGTTCATTTAAATCAAGGAACTTTCCTAAGCTTTTCTTTCCTGTGCTGGTTCTTTGACTTCAATAAAAATTGCCAACAGCTTTTACCTGTATTTACACCTTCAATAAAGCAAACATTCAAAAATACATATACGCACTCTGCACACACTGTCAGAATTATAGAGAAAGCTTTTTCAATTTTATTCAAATAATCTCATATGTACTCTACCATTACATATATATATCAACAGACAACATGGAAGTACAGGTTTAGTAGTAGAGTTAGCTTTGAAATGGACAACTTTTTTTTTTTAAGACAGGTGTCCTAATACCAAAGGCATGTTTTCTACAAATACTAGATTGACATAAGTGAAAGTTCTGGTGAGTTTCAGAGTTCAGAAAAAAAACAGAATGCTTTGGACGTTAATACTATATTTCACAGAAAAGTTTTAAGCACCATTTTTAAAAAGCCATTTTTGCAGATAATTATTTGTCTGCAATTACAGTGGGGTCTCCTAAAAGCTGCAGTATCTGAGTGATTTAATTACATATTTAGGACATGCTACAAGAAAGAAGAAAGAGCTAAATATTTGTGTGGAACTATGGAGGACAATTGAGCTGACCAGACAGTGTTGAATGTAATCATTGGCTCTAGTGCACTGACTCTTAATTTAAGTTGCTTTGTTATGTTGTATTTTCTAGATGGTGCTTCTTAACTGCAAAGAAATTTCATGAATCATAGAATGATTTGGATCGGAAGCGATCTTTAAGATCGTCTAGTTCTAATCCCCTGCTATAGGCAGGAAAACCTCCCACTAGGCCAGGTTGCTCAAAGCCCCATCCAGCCTGCTCTTGAACTCCTCCGGGGAGGGGGGCATTCACAGCCTCACTGGGCAAACTGTTCCAGTGTCTCACCACCTTCACACTAAAGAATTTCTTTCTAATATCTAACTTAAATCTACCCTCTCCAAGTTTAAAGTCTTTTCCCCTCATCCTGTTGCTGCATGCCCTTATAAAAGGCTCCTACCTGGCTTTCCTATAGGCCCCCTTCAGGTACTGGAAGACCTCTATAAGGTCTCCTTGGAGCCTTCCTCTTCTCCAGGCCGAAGAGCCGCAGTTCTCTCAGCCTATCTTCATTAGGGAAGTTCTCCAGCACTCTGATCGTCTTTGTGGCCCTCCTCTAGACCTGCTGCAATAGTTTGATGTCCTTCTTGTGTTAGGGGCTCCAGAACTGAATGCAGGTGGGATATCACAAGAGTAGAGAGGCAGAATCACCTCCCTTGACCTGCTGGTCACCCTATATATGCACACTGTTCCTACACATGCTTTCCCCTCTGAATGTTACGCCCATGATTTCAGCAAGGCAACAGAATGACAGACGTTAAATCTGATAGAAAATTTGAAACATTGCTATTGTTTAAACTTCAACACATCCCCCAAACATTTCTCTTTAAGCAAGAATTAGTAGCTTTGCCAGTTAACCATGAAATATGTGAAGCTTGGTGCATATTCAAGGATAACATTAAAATCAAGGTAGCAGATTCAAACTTCCAAAGACAATAAAAGAGAGATAAATATATACAAGAAAATAAATAAAGCTACAAAAGAATAACCATTGCGTAGGGCAAACAGGTATAGGGCCAGAGAGATTACTGAGTTACAAAGGAGTAATGAAATAAAAATCTTACCCGTGTCCTGGGCTCACAGAAGGGCTCCAAAAGGAGTGATCTCCAGATAGAGATCCTTCCTCCCTGAGAGTCAGCCCTTAAATGGGGCCTAGCAGGGGTGCAGCCAGGCTCCACCCCTTCTGGTCACTCAGTTGAAATTGCATTCACCTGTGCCCCTGCAGCTGACTCAGTGCTCGCCTCAGGTGGTCAATCAGAGGTTCAGGCCGTGATTCAACAGTTCCCACACACATGGATATTCTGTCTAGCAGTAAAATTTAAACAAAAGAGGAGGTTATAATCTTGTTTGCAGGCTAGGTTTTACAAGAAAAAACATCTATGCTATAAAACCAATTTTCATGAAAAAATGTCAGTCAAGCACAAAATACAACAGATCAACTGAGTGTAAATTGTAGAGATCAATGACAAATACAACCTGCATTGATTACTTCTGGGAACCATTGTAATTCATGGGGAAGTGACTGCTTTGCTGCCAAGTAACAAATTACTTGACAAGTGGATACCACTCAAGGGTGATGGCTGCTTTGACAGTGGTTTTAGGTTTATGCCTTCAAGTTTCTTTGTGTACTAAAGTTTTGATTCTTTTAAAGGGATATTGCCATCTTTCTACTGCAAATTTTTATTCAGCTTAAAGTTACTGAGATATTTCTCATGAGGAGACTGTTTCTCCTCTTCTACTGTTGCGATGACATTATTTTAAACATTTAAGTAAATTTTCTACTTGTTTTCAAACATACAGAAAGAAAGAGATACATAATGTGCGTACCATCACTGTCTGGCATTCTGGTACCTTATGTACTCACTGCCACATGCCTGGGGTAAACTGTGCTTGACTAAATGGGAACAAAACCAAAGTATTTTCCAAACCCAAACAAAAGCTTCCTCAGTCAGAAAAGCTGAAAAACAATGGATCAAGCATTGGCTTTGCAATTCCATGTTCTGGCAAAGAGAGAACACATTATATTTCCAAAATACTGCTAAAGAGGCCTTTTCATCCAAAAGATATCTGGCTGGATCAAATAAAGGCCTTAGGCTCCTGGAAGCTGCTGGTGTTTTCGCCCCCATAGTGAGCTCTCCCTGACATCTCATTTTTTATAGGATCTAGTCCTGCCAGTTCTCTTTAACAAATGCATTAGAGTTCTTTGTAATGAAGATCAAGTGAAAATCTGGCTTTGGGAAAAATAATAATTCCTGCTAGCATCATAAAGGAGGTGGCTATTAACAGTGTTCTTCCTGACTAAATAGAACTCCTAAACCTTTCCATAAATTCTTCTAGTGTTTTAATGCAGACACTGCTTTGTGGGCAGTTCCCTCTGCGTGTACAACTGCTCAGCTGTTGTCCTTTCCCCAGCTGTTTGCAGTACAGCAGCAGCATAGCAGCAGTAATGTTTCATCAGGAAAAGAACTTAGGGGAGACACTTTTATAATCCTTGCAGATTTTTAATACGAAAAAAATAATATAGCATCAGATATGACCTTCAGAATGTAGTAGAGCGAGTGAATAAAAGGTTAATGCAGACTTACATCTGATAGGTGTATATTTAGTCAGGTGTATTGTGAACAAATATGAGTCTAATGAGAGAAGAGCTGAAAGGTTTTGTATGTCTGAACTTGGCCTTAATAATATTCCCCAGGTATGCCACTCTTTATCAAAATTCTTTATAAAGAGAGTATAAAATGATAGTATAAAACACCTAATATGACTATGTAAAACTATTCTTCCATGGTAGATTTCTGACATGATGCTTTCTTTGGGCAAAGTCTGCAGCCTGTATCTAGTTTTGTTTCTACTGAAGTGTACTGGAATTGATGTATCTTTCAGCAAATGTTTTACATCATTGAGCTGAGTCTCATTAAGATGACTAGAGTACCTCTTAAATTCTTCACTGAGCCAAAAGAATAGCATGGTATGCACTAAAGTTAGTCTGGTATTCTGAAAAGTGACTGATCTTTCCAGAGCTGAAGTCTAATGTATGACTGGGAAATTAGTTTCCCTCTTTGAGTGGTGTGTCAGAGGTTTCCACCTTGGTTTTACCACTTAGGAACAGGCTTGTTTAAAATGCAAAATTGTATTGTCAATTTCCATCAGTTCTGTTGAGAACAAAAGCAAAGATCCTTATTTACCATGCACTCCTGCAAGGTATGGGACGCCTTCTGTAAAAGTACTAGACATCCATCATTTTAAGGAAATTAATGCATTACAGGTTTTGTGCTCCTAACACAGTTGATGCATATAACTAATTTGTGTCAAATTCCTACAGCAGCTGCACAGGTTGCTTAAAAGATAAGCAACCTGTCCTGACCCCTATGTCTTCTCCATCACAGATAAATCATCTTCCCATACACTTATTAATCTTTTGTCAGTCATGAGCTACATTAACACTAAGGAGTTAATAAAGATAAAAGTAATGGTCCTACAAATTCCAGAGGTATAGGCACATAAATTGCCTAATTTGAAGAGGATTTGAGTATCTTTTTCAGTATGTAGTGATCACACTCTGTAAATAAATGTAAGTGGAAGAACTATTTGAAAAGGATTAACCTTCCAAATCTATGTAACTGAGAATCTGAGTCATTCACCCTAGAAGCAGAGTTTTGATGAAGCCTCAAGCTTTCATTATAAGTGGTATATTTTCCCACTACTTGGCTCTTATCTCTCTGTGGCTGTTTCACGTAACACAATGTACAGAAACACAGCTTAGACTTCATTTACCACACCATCCCTTAATCCTTCTGAAGTCTATTGTGGTTATCACTTCATCAGGAACCTGGAGAGAATGATTGGGCTGGAGAAATTGTATTTACGATCTTCTTGAAGGAGCAGTACCCTCTGCATGAATAATAAATCAACAGTCAAAGCTCTGCCTATTTCTGTGAAAATGGGAAACTTGTGAGCCATTTAATGTGATCTTAAAATATCAGTCCTTGCTTTCTGTACAAAGCATGCAGTGTGACTTCTGGCAATTGGTCAGGTCCCGATCTGCACTTTTCCTGTTCATAGAGTAGTAACCCAAAAGTACATGAAATGAGATAGTAATGTTCTTTTCAATACTTGTTGTGTAGGCTGTACCACAGAGCTCAGTGCCCTGTACTGAGAGAGAAACCAGAAATCTGTGTACTGGCTCTCACAATGGCATTCTCTGTACCTGCTAGTTATCAAATTTACTGACCTAAAAGTCTTGTCATACTCAAATGGCAGCAACACACCTATTGACTGCACACCAGTCAGTTGTGACAAAAACTGCATCAATAAAATCCTAGGCAATAACAGCATAATTCACTATTTCATCAGGCATAGAATTATACCTTAGATGTTTATATTAACTAACAACTAAAGCTTCCATTTCCCTCATTTACTTTGCTTTCCTTTTCTCTTTCCTCCACTGTTCTATAGGACAGTCAGGTAGTTGGCTGAGTTTGAAGTAGTTTCATGACACACTTCTACCAACAGTAAATCCATTTTTCAGCCATTTCAGTCTCTTTTTTCCTTGCCAAACAAACACATTTCTCCAAGTTTTCATGTTGTTGTTGTGTTGTTGTTTTTTTAATTGCCAAATAAACATATCCTGCAGGATAACACTGTAGCTTTCTCATGACTGAAATGACTCATTGTAGCTTTCCAGTACCTAATAGGAGTCTACAAACAGGAGAGGTCAACTCTTTACAAGGGTAGATAATAGCAGGACAGGAAAAATGATTTTAAATTGAAGGAGGGAAAATTAAGTTGCATTTCAGAAGAAAGTTCTTTACAGAGAGTGGTGAGGTGTTGGAGCAGGCTGCCCAGAGAGGTTGTGGATGCCTTGTTCTTGGAGGTGTTCAAGGCCAGGTTGGATGGAACCTTGGGCAGTCTGGTCTAGTAATACATATGGAGGCTGGCAGCCCTGCCAGTGGCAGGAGGACTGGAGCTTGATGGTCCTTGAGGTCCGTTCCAACCCAAGCTATTCTATGATTCTATGATTCTATACATATTCTGAGTCTGATATGTATTAACACAAAAGAAGAACTCCCTTAATGTTCACAGGTCCATGTTATATTTCAACACAGATCTCATCTCTTTCCACAGTAGTTCAAATTGAGGACATAACTAACGAGTAGCTGTAATGTAGAATTTAATTAAGATAATCTGACTTTTGTATTTGTTATCCACAAGATACAGAGAGGTAAAAAGAGAGAAAAATGTCCTTAATTTGAAAGACATTATCTTGTACTTTTTACGCTGTTTAAATACTGTTTAACGTACACCTGGTATTTTGCTGCAAAGTGATATGGTATTTTCTAAAGATGATTTGCATTCACCCACTGCTTAGCTACCATTTTTCAATGAACCACAGTAATCCATGCTAGTATGTGGTCTTCCTTCAGTACAAATGCTCTAGCTTTTTTATAGTGTAGAATTCATTTATTCTACTCATCTTCCTCAGTAAGTAAACCTCTGGGGTTTCGCAAACTGCTTACCTTCTTGTTGCCATTCCTGGCCTTAATTCTCTCTGAACAATAAATAACCTGTCTCTGGAATGTAAATATGCATTACTACACTGCTTCTGAAGTTATCACCTCTACCATCAAATGGAGGTTTCATTACAATGCCTTTCCAGAAATAATACTTGTATACTATAGTCAGCTGCATTACACACTCTTTCTTTTGCAAAGCACAGAACATTGGAAAATTGTCCTTGATCAGCCTGTGAATCTCAATTACAGCCTTTCCATAAGCTCTCTTGGAGATGGAAACTCCAGAATTGTCTGTTGATGCTATCTGTGCCAGGGCTTCTGTGAATCCCACCTGAGCACTGAAGCACTGTAACTTTTTCCCAGAATGCACAAATACCCAACACAGGTCACAACTAGTAATATAGTATGTGAAGAAGAGTGTTCTCTGTTCAGTGGGATCCTGTCCAGTATGACTTGTAGGAATAAAATGACTGATAAGTTACATTTCCTGGGCTGGAGATGTCTTTTTTATATTGTTGAGGTGTCTAAAGTAACAATTTGCAGGAAATCGAAGAAAACTATCTGAATTACCTAGACCTAATGAAAGGCTTGCAGAATAGTGCCAGGGAACATGTCTCCTTGGTTAGCGCATCATTTGAGATTCATTTTTAGCAGGAGAAAAACATCATAAGAAAATACATAATGTAGCTGACTTGATTAGTAATGATGTTTAGTAGATGCAACAGTATTCACTGTGAAATAAAAATGGCCTGATGGTCTGTATAAGAAGACCCTTACAGTATGGATTTTAAACTCAGATCTTAGACTGCATCCATTAATTTTGAGATCTATAGCTCACAGAAGGAATGCAGAATCCAGCGGTAATGAGTACCAGTTTGAACTTGTAACTTAAGAAAGATCTTACATGAAAGTATCTCACTTTTCAGTGGTAGAAGCTATTACAGCAGGATGTAGACCATGATCTCAATCCTTACAGATGAAATTTAAAAGGAAAGAATGTCAAAGCAAAATGCATCCCTTTAGTTTCAGGAAAGGTGCTGGTGAATTTTTGGCAGCTGTAAATGAGGTTTCTGTTGTCCAAAAAAAAGGAAAGGATTTATAGATGGACTCCCTCTCTTCAATGTTTCCCAGTTGGACAAACCTATGTGCACTCCACTACCTAATTTAAATCCTGTTCACAGTGACACTTGGCACTTCGTAACAGTGTAAATTGGCATTCTTGCTTCTTAGGGAGACAGGTGCTCAAAAGTTAGGTGCTACAGTGCTTAACTTTTACATATGTCAACTGGTTTACCATTTTGTAATCCTTATTCTACAATGAAATCCAAATTCAATGTCTTCCTTAGGTTTCTTATTTTTTAACAGTAGTTTTCCCCTAAAGAGGATGCCCAAACCCTTCTAATCAACTCACTTAAAGGCATATGAACTTCAGTCCAAAGAAAGTAAATCAGTTTTAATCAAAACTATTAGTCACTAACAGTAATTATTGAAGAGGTGGCAAAGAATTCATCTCATCAAACTCCTCTTACTGAGTTACTTGAGACTCAGCTTGGTCTGCTTTTAAATACCATACACAATCAGCAAGGACAGTCTGAGAAAACTTCTCATATTTAGGAGTCGAGTAAGTTACAAAAAGCTTTAATTATACGTCTGATTAATGGAGTAGTTCTGTTTTTCAAACTTACATTCTCCTAAATTAAAGTAAGCAGTGTTGTATTCTAGTAGTGTCCAGAGGATTTTCAAAGTAAAAAAGTATTTATTAGCCAACAGCCCCTTTAGCCTTACAGTCTCTTAACATGACTTCCAACATTTATTATACTCTCTGCGGACACTTCTCCCTCTCGCTACATCTCCAGCATTAAATCCATTTAGAAAATGAATTCCATTTAAATCAGCCATTAAAAAGTCACCAGCACTTTCACTTCCACAGCAGAGATATCATGTACAGATGACTTTGGAAAATGTATCAGTTAATGAGTTGTATTTTGTTTAGATGTAACTAAGTCCTGCATCTGTCCAGTAGCTGTTTTTTATAGAATCATAGAATCACCAAGTTTGGAAAAGACATATACAATCATCTAGTTCAACCATCAACCTACCACAAATATTTCCACACTAAACCATGTCCTTTCGTACAACATCTAAATGCTTCTTGAACACTTCCAGGGGGTGATTGGGCAGGCCACTTCAGCATCTCATCACTCTTTCAGAGAATAAACTTTTCCTAGAGTGTAACTTTTTCCTAGTATGTAACTTAATTTTTCCTTGATGCCATTCCCTCTAGTCCTATTGCTACGTACACAAAAGAGGACAATATCCTCCTCACCACAACCTTCTTTCTGGTATTTATAGAATGAAAAGGTCTCCCCAAGCCTCCTATTCTCCAAATGAAACAACCCCAGTTCCCTCAGCAGCTCCCCAGAAGACTTCCAGCTGTAAACACCTGAAGAATCCCAGAGACTATAAAGTAGATTCTTAATGAATGTAGCTGAAATCATTTACAAAAGTTCCACTCCACCTGCATGTCCTTCATCACAACCAGTTCTTCTTCCCTTCTTTTGCCCTTTTTGGAACAATTTAAAACTAGGCAGGATCCTTCTACCAGTTCATGGCTATGGTATGAAGTAACTTTGCAGGTAAATTTTACCTGGACACACATGGCTCTTAATTTAAACAGCTACGTATTAGCTGTTTCTAAAATATGTGGCACTTACAGAACACCTAAAACACAAAAGAAAGGTGTGTTTTTCTCTTTATAAAGAAATGTAACAGTATGCTACAGTTTTCTATCAAGCTATGCCATTGTACCATCTAACAAGTTTTTATTTGGTTTTCTGTGCATTACAAACTGGGGTACATTATGTTCAAAAACAGTATAAAAAAAGCAAGAATGTTTATGCCTAAGCACATAAGGAGAAATCAATCAATGTGTTTTTCTTGTTTTAAGGTCTCTATGGTTTAAATTGCTGCCTGCGATCACCTGAGAAATAGATGAGAAATCACAGTGTATAGCAATGCCAATCGACAGACCCATTTATGAATAAATTAAAGTTAGTTTTAGCTACCTAATAAACATTGCTTACTTACATCTGCCAACTCTTCGCTCCTGCTTTCAGATATAGTTGACATGCAGTTTACATTCAGCAAGTACACTCCTTTATTGTATTCCCATCTAGGGCTTCAAAAACATAAAAACAAATGCAAGTTCAAGAATCCTGATGAAAGCCATTTACAACAGACAGCATTTCTCTAACATTCTTTCCTCCTTTTCCCTTATGATAAGCTGACATTCTCTTTTCCTATACAGATACACAAGATATTTGCATTCATTTAGATTCCAGGACCTACATCTCAGGAAAAGCATGGGCTTATCACATGGAGAATGAATCAGTGAAGGCCATAGGCACCTTCTGTAATCAATACAAAGGGAGTTTTGTGGGTAACTGGGCCATTATGTAGTACTTCACTGCTTGCTAAGGAGTTTGAACCTGAGGTTCACATATCCTAGGCTGCTCTACTTTTTTCCCAGAAATTTTCTCAGTGGTGCTGAACTCACTTCTTAGACCAAGTTCTTCAGAGTTTACATGAGAATTTGGTCCCTTTCTTTTGAAAAGGTATTTATTTGACACTTCTATTTCACCATATTTTTTCATCTTATTACATTTTTAAATTGAAAACTTCAAATGAGAAGTTAAAGTTGAGAAGTTAAAGAATGTTGTGGGAGGAAAATATCAAAACAAAATAAGTTTGCCTTTAAGATTGATAAAGATTAAATGTTTCAATGCTTTTAGTAATTGTCTTTTTTTTTCCCTCCCAACCATTAACCAGATATAACTGGAATTCACAAGTAATTTTAAATGAAACTGAAATTTACGATTTGCCTCTGAAATTTTGTCCAAATCTAGTTATGTAATTATTCAGAAAACACGTAACTATATAGATGTAGAAAATTTTAACATATTAAGGTGATATTTCTTGTGGAATATTAGCCTGGATACTCACACTATTTTACACATATATAACTTCCCTATTTAGCAGTTCTAGCGTCTGCACACAACTGTGTGCATTCTTCTGTCCTAACGCCAATTGTGAAAGCTTTTTCACTTTCATGCATATGAAACAATGAACCTGGGACTCTGCTACAAGAAGCGTTTTATAATCTGTGATGGAGGGGGAGCTAGAGTTAGGTAAACTTATGTTGGAACTGACTCATAATTGACTTCTGAAACAATGTGTCTTGGATGAAGGCCAGCTGTCTTCTGAAAACCAACTGGAGTTGAAATTGTGGCTGAATACTTCAAGGAGAATGTATTTGAATACAACATTTAGCCCGAGTTGTTAGTACTCTGAGTACATACTTTGTTGGTTTTTATTATTATTATTATTGGTCTTTTATTAGCTCTTTTTGTATGCTTCCACCCCCTTCATGGCTCTCCTGCTGTGTGGATTATTATCTCTGACGTTTCCTACGTGACTTATGTCACCCATATCTTTTATATGAAATTTTATCCCCTCAAAAACAGGCATTATTAATGAACGCTGACAATTTTCATTATAAAAGAAGAGAATATTTGCTAAAAACAAAGCCTACTTTAAGTTAGAACAATGTGTAAGGGGTTGAGACTTTAAGCACTATAAAGGCATCAGCATGAACTTTAGTGAAACAAAGCATATACATTCCAGTTTCTTACATTTCTTTGGCTTTGGTACAGCACTAAAATCCATTAACAGTTGCTTTTCAAAGGAATTAATTAGGACTATTTTTCCTGAAACTCTTTTATTGTTCTTAAATATATATGGGAAAAGAGCTCCTCAATCACAATAACTTAAAACTGTCAAATACGGAGTATCTTTTCGTATAGTTAACTCGAACTGGTCAGTTTAAAGAAGGTTTACACATGTAGAAAGTTTAAAAAGTTGTTTGTTAAATACTTCAGTTATAATTCATTTTAAAATCTTATTAAGTTTGGTTACACAAGACTGCATTTAATATACTTAAAGATGCAGTACTCCTTAGCTGTGACATATTTATGGGCTGAACACTGAAAAGTTTATAAAATAAGGCAGTATATTCTCAGTGTCAAACAGCTCTCAATGAAGACAATTATTCAGACTGTCTGTTTGTAATTAGGTATGAAATAATTTATGATTATAAAGATAAGGGAGATTTTTTTTTTAGAATACTGTATTTTCTTACAGAAAGGCTTCAAAAAATGTAACAAGGCCTCATAAATTACTCACCTTAGACTTCAGGCAGATTTCTTGTGGAATTAAAAAAACATATGGATTCAATCTCAGCAGCATGTGTCAAAAATAATGAATAGGATAAATGCTGTCAAACTTGAAAATAAATCTAAGACTGAGAATTGGTGCAATGGAAATTTTTTGAACTCCTTAGAAATGCAATGAGAACAGAACCTCAAAAAATTCATCTTAGATAAGGATTCAAAGGGTGAGTGTTTATCTGTTGTATAGCCAGTTTTATCTGCTAGTCTGGAAACTGAGCTGGAAACCTAGCATGATCAGACTTTCTAGTCAGATTTCTAATGAAATTTCATGTGCATTTCATTTGTGACAACAAAAATATTCTTAGTAAAAGGTTTTATTTAAACTGTAAAATATATATATATATATATATGCAGCATAAGTAACAATTTAGTTTATTAAGTGCTTGCTCTAGTTTGCCTTTCTCCATATCCACAGAAAAACTCAAAACTCAATCAAGGATGCTCTTAGATGTATTTCACATTCATTCACAGGCAAAGGAGACTGAAACACCATTTCAGTTTCTGTGCTCTACCTGTCTTTCCAGATGATCCCAGCCAGAGGTACTTGTGCAACAGTAGTTAGAATAGCACAAATAAGGAGGAAATAAGGAGAATGTGGATACTAAAAAGCTCTGCAGAAATTGTCATGTTGTTAACATATACAATAAATAGCTTACATTTTCTAGAGGTCTTCATTTACAAGATGAATGAATTTCCAATAATATGATTATTATAAGCCATTTGTTTTTCGTGTGCAAATAAATAGTCTGGAATAATTACCTTTAAAATCTTTTTTCTTGCTACTCAAAAAATGCCTAGAAGTAAAGATATTACAGTCACCATACTGGAAAAAAGTCACCTCTGACACTGAAGTTCCAGAAATTTTACCTAAACTGCAAGATTTTTTTTCCTATAATATTACCAGTTTCAAAAAAGAGGGACATACTGATATTGAATGTGCTTCTTCAACCACGACAACAGTATTGCTACTTCATTCTCATAATGTTATGGGACCCCAGGCAGCTCAAAACTTCATTCTGAAATGATGGCATATTTCATGATTATGTCCAACTCTGGCAGATAAGGGCATTTATATGCTAATAACAGCAATATGGGTAACTGTAGAATTTTACCATATGTGATGAAGCTTTTAATCACAATAAGCCTTATGGGCTCAATATATCTACTTCCCCCCAAAAAATCGTAATACCTACATAGGTGTTCCAAAATGTATTTCCTTTAAATCAACTTTTAGGGCTCTGTAAAATATGAAATGAATGTGAAATGAGAATATTTGGTACCTTGGAGAATTGGGTTATTAATATGATGTGGGTTATGCATAATATATTCAAATCACTAGAGAAAATGAAAGCTATGTCATGGCGACTGGGTGTTGTTTGAGAAAAAGGAGAATCAAAAGTACTCTAAGAAGCCACTAAATTATCTTTCCAGGGAAAGCATTAGTTTACAGTTCACAACTGGAATTCATGCTGACTTTAAAGGAATGAAACTCTGCTTAACACTAGCCATGTTACCTGTAAAAGTTGCTTGGCCTGTTTATACCAGCAACTATTTGGAGTATGCCTTTTTATAGTTGACAACATTGTGTATCCAGGTGGTCTCACTGTTTCAATTATATGTCCAGTTAGGTCCCATCTGGAGCAGAAACCTGCTTGTAATTCTGTCATCACGTTGTTGAAGGCTAACTTTACAGCACAATAGCAATTCAAGCTTCTTATCACCAGGGTTGAGGACACTGGTTTGCATTGGGGAAAAATAAATAAATAAAAAGAAAAAAAAAATGAAAAGAATACTGGATCTGTGTTTAATTTCATCAAATTTACATGTCATCCCACCTGTCTCCACTAACTGACTAGGGATGATGTCTCCAACACCCCCATGTAAAGATGCCACTTGCTCCCTGTTCTCTGTAAATGTTCTGACATGAGAAAGTACAGTCCATGGTGCTACTAAATGTGATTTGAGGCGGCTTTTCTAGCTGAGAAGATTTTTCACATGGAAGTATGGAGGAAAAAACTATTTTGGTAATGAAAAATGTTGAAGGAACCAGAATGACTCTGAAATTCTTTTCAAACTTTTAACAGACTATATTCCAATTTTGCTTTTTTTTTCCTTGTTTAATAGTAAGACATAAAGTTTGCCACTGAAGTAATTATCAGCATTGTATATATTCATGCTAACAAACTCTGCTACCATATTTGCCACTTTAAAGCAGTGCTTTTCTTTCAAATGTCAAAATTTTGCCAGTATTAGGTATTACATTCTTTCACGTGTATCAGTGATTAATAACTAAAACATGTGTTTAATTCCAAAGAGGCTCTTGATTCTCTCCATATCAAGAACTGAATAAACGTAGCAAGTGAAAACGCACATTAATATTTCCTTTCCATACAGATTCCTTTCCTACAGATTCTTGGGAAACTTTCATGAACATTCCTCCTTTAGAAGTAAATCCAACATTTCTAAGATGTTTTCAAAGTATATAAGCATATCCAAGTTGTTTTCATGACAGTATTTAAGCAGGTTGTCTAAACTGATCTAACCATGCAATGATTCTGCTTTGAGGAAGGGGTTGGATGTGATGTGACGTGATGTGATGTGACAGTACTCATCATCTGCCTTATAGACAGCCATCACTTACACTCCACCCCATACAATAATTTTTGCAAACTGCCCTCTGGTTGCTCTTGAGCTTGATATAGATGGGAAAAGGAGTTGATGGGAAATGTGTGTGCTCACAGACTCTGGCAGCTGATATAAGGAAGCTGTGGGAGGGTGGCTCACTCTGGGAGTAAAGCAAGCTCTTGCACGGCTCGATGAAATGGTTTAAGAGAACTCAGAGTACAATACAAAACTATTTTGCAGACTTCATTCACTCTCATGGCCTCCCAATCAGTTATTGAAACGGACCTATTTCAACTTTAGAGTGTTCACAGTTGCAACAGTAGTCACTGTAGTACCTTTGATTTTCTTTGCAACACTCTCACTTCTGTAGTAGCTCCCTTTCCTGGCCAAAGTAGTTCATGTAGATTATCTCTGATAAGGCTGTTGATATTTGGGGGGTTGTTTGTTTGTTATTTGTTTTGTTGTTTTTTACTTGAAACAAAACTAGTTTAGGGACATGGTTTAGTGGTCATGGTGAGGATGGTTTCATGGTGGAACTAGATGATTTTAGAGGTCTTTTCCCATCTTTAATGATTCTATGATTCTAATCTTATTAATCTTACTAGAAGTTTAGTAATAGTTTCTGATATGAAAAAGAAGCAGTTTGAAAGGAAAACACTGTGAAAGAGAAAAAGGTGACTTTTCCTCTGAAATGTTCATTTAAAAATGTGTTTTAAAAACAGTGCCTGAGCAGTATTTACGTTTTTCTTTTCAGGCCTCATTACCTGCCTTTCTTCACAAAATATTTTGGATATACTTTAAAAGTACTTTTACAGACTTCAGTGTCATACAAGGTAAGAAAAAACTCTTGCTATATGCCCCAGACAACTTTTTATCCTTATAATGTCCTTAAATGTTGTATAGCATGAGTGAGAATTTGAACTTTTTGGTTGCTGTTATTTGGAGGGTCACTCCACTTTAAATCAGGCAACAATTGTAAAATATACACAGCTGAACTCTGGTTATCCTTATTAAATAATTTGCTAGCAGTCAATGAGAATTTAAATTAAAATCTTCTACCATTTAAATGCTTAATTGGAAAACTTAATTTGAACCATTATTTTCCATGATCAAAACCACAAAAATAAAATGACTCTTTATTATTTTGTGGAGACAAAAATGCGAAAAAGAGATAAAAGCTCAGAATAAACCAGAGTCAATTTACTTTTATCTTTTTTTCTCTGACAGAAGGCATTTCACTGGCACTACTAGAAATGAACTGAGCTTGCCATAGCCTACAGCTGGCTTTGTTTTATTTGTCCTTTTTGTTGTATTTTAGCCAGTATGAACATTTGTTCTAAATTCCTTTTTGATAATAATGGTCTTGTAACTGAATTCCTGTGTAACTAAATGATTGCGAAGATACATCACAGCAAAATACCAACAAAGGTGAAGAGATCAAACTTTTCAGACCTCAGTGCATTTTTCACATGCATACCCTGCAACTTAACTGTATTTAAACCAACTATAATGCAGAAGTAATATATCATATTTCTGTTTCTATTATTTCCATTTCCAAATATGAAAACTTCCTTGGAGACCTTTTCCCTCAGGAACCCCCTCTACAGCCTCTGTTTTTCTATAGCCAAATTCCTCTGCCCAAGGAAGCTTTCCTATACTGCAGTCTCACACATCACTTCATCTCTTCTGTGTCCATTCCTCTGATTTAATGGAATTTATCCTGAGTGCAGGTTATCTGAGGATATTTCAGGCAGAAGTACAACTTGAATGAATGTAAGTCAGATGTAATGTGTATCATATGCATAAAATATGGTAATAGTTCTGAAGATTCATACCCTTCAATGGAAAACTTTTGTACACAATGTTTTTCCAGCCCTTGGATCTATCTAGCAGAAGACTCACTCAGAATCTTAGAATTGTAGTATTGCTAAGGTTGAAAACACTAAGGTTATCTAGTCCAACCATCAACCTATCACCACCATACACTAAGCCATGTCACTCAATGCAACATTTAATCTTTGCCTGAAAACCACCAGGGTGAAGGCATGCTCTGATCTAGCCAAGCACTGTGGCCTGAACGATCTTCAAAGGGTTTTCAAAGGCCCCAGTTGATTAATTACAGCTATTGTGCAGGCAAAAGAAAACTGGAGGAGAACATCAGCAAAAGGTAGAGAAATAGAATGATGCAGAGGAATGAAGATTTTTGACACAAATTATTGAGTGTACAATTTCAGGTACATATTTTATTCAGAGGGTTGCATAAAATAATATGTACTACTTAAATGTTTTTCCAAAAGCACTGGTATTTATTTTCTCCCTTTCCAAGAACAAAATATTATGCTTCCAGTAATGCTAAAACATGAAAACTTCTCACTTTTAAGTGGGCAAATTTGAAATGTTAGAATAGAAACAGTTCTACAAAATTATCTGAAGTGACTGTGTCCAGTTTTGGGCCCCCCACTGTAAGAAAGACATCGAGGCCATGGAGCATGTCCAGAAGAGGGCAACAAAGCTGATGAGGGGTCTGGAGCACAGGCCTTACGAGGAGAGGCTGAAGGAGCTGGGATTGTTCAGTCTAGAGA
>PPHD01002288.1:0-36796 GCA_002909625.1 Bambusicola thoracicus | reverse complement strand
CCCTTTCCTCGTGTTTCTGTTGAAACTTACAGGCATGGCAGCAGCTGCAGTCTCTCTGGGAGCTGTGAACGCTTTTCCCTCCTCCGCATCAGAACGTTAAGTAGGTGGTGAAACTGCACCAGCACATGTGACAAGGCTGCGCCAGGCGGGCAGAGGGGATGGAGTCCCCCGCTCCACGTCAGATGCACGTGTTGCATCCAGCAGTGTTCTCCTCCTGCCCCGCAATCTGGGGCGTTGGTGCCTGAGGGGGTTGATCTGTAGTGAGCTCTGAGCTCTGTCCTACTTGTCACACTGTGACAAGTGTGTCCTGCTAACCTAGAGGACCTCCTCTGGTCCCCGGCGTTCTAGACAGCCTGGGCCCTCTGCTCAGCCCTGCCTGCTGGCAGGTCATGCTGTCTGGATGAGGCTGGCTGCAGCTCATCTCTGTGGGACAGGAGCACTCTCAGGCTCCAAAATACGCTGTGGCTTTGCAGAAAGTCACGTGGCCCCACTGGTTTTCTGTCCCAGGAAGTCAGAGAAGCTAACAAAAAGGCTCGTTACAGAGGGTTTTCCCCACATTTTGGCGCAGCTTGTCTCCCACAGGAAACGTGGGCGCCGATGTGGCCCATCTTTCAGTTGCCGTTGGCAGCCAGGTGTGGGGCTGGGGCAGAGGCCGTGCTCCCCAGCAGCGTGGGGAAGATGGGGAACCACGGGGCAGGAGCACCTTAACCTCCCCGGGGTCTGACCTGGCCTCACAGACAGGCCCCGGGGCTGGGGGGGTGGCCACATGCAGCCCCTCCGTGTGAAAGTTCCCTCTCCATCAGATTATCCGTATCTCGTCCTGCCTTGCCGTCCTGCCCCGGCTGGGATTCAGCACTAAGCCTCTTACCGCACAGACCCGAGGTCACCGTGCAAGGGAACATCGCGTGGGGCACGCTGAAACGTGGCGGGGTTGTTTTCTGTGGGGATTTTGCTCCCGATGGAGGCTGGCAGATGGCGGGATTAAGCGGCGGATCTGCTGGCAGGGCCCTGTGTGCCTGCCTGCCGCTGCACACAGGAGAGGGACCCGTCCCATGGCACAGGGTCTGAAGAAAGGCCTGCCCCGCCACGCTGGGTCACACAGCGCTTTATTCCTGGCCTGTGCTGCTTTCTACTCCTCCTGTGCCTACCGTCAGGGCTCGGTGCCTGCACATGGGTTTGGAGCAAGCAGGCCATCCTGTCCTGCCCTGCTCAAACAGTGCTCCTTCATGCGAGGTCTGTCAAGTGCCTTCATAATTTATTTGAAATTCAAATCCTTGCCCAGGGCTGGCGGCCGGGGCGAAGGCTGCCAGGAGCCTGGCTGGTGTGGGGCGTAGGAGGAGGAGGAGTGAGGCATGGCCACCTCCTGCTGCAGGTGTGGCCCTGGTCCCCTAGCTGCGCTTCCTCTGCCCTCAGCCATGGGCTTGGGGGTACCAGAAGCTGAAGCGGTGAGTGTGGGTGCCAGGAGTGCCTGGGCTCTGGGCCGTCTCACTGCCCACAGCAGCTCTCTGGCAGCAGACTGTGGGTGGCTCTTGTGGTGTTTGTTTTGGCCCTGGGGTTGAGGTGACTGGACTGGGCTGGGTTTGTGTCCCAGCAGCGGGAGCTCTCCTCCCCAGCAGGGTACTGTGTCCTCCCCCAGGAATGCCTGTGAGATCCCATGGCTGGCAGCTGGGGAGGTGATACAGATGCTGCCACCTCAGCTTGCACACTTAGGCCGTGGGGTGAGCATGCAGGGAGGAGTGATGTTGCCAGGGCAGCAGTGCTCTGGGTGGCTGGAGGCATGGATGGGAGGGCATGCTGACCACTCTCTTTGTGTCCCCAGACTCCACCTGCCCCACAAAGGTGTCCTCCCTTGTCTCCTTGGCAGCCAGCCCGGCCGATGGGGATCCCGGAGGATAAGGCACCGGCCAGCCGTGTATAAGTACGTGGCATTTTTATTGGCTTGCGCAGGCTGTGCAGTTCCAGCAGCTGCTGCAGAGAGAGAGCTCTCCTCCCTCCCACCCACGTCTCACCCCACGTCACCCTCCTGTTCCTGCGCTAACCAAGGCCACCGAAAGCCAGGCTGCTGCCTGCTGCGTGTGTCACTAACCTTGTACCTGAGGGCAGCTCGCTGCTGGACTTCCCTCTGCTAATGTGACAGCCCCGTCCTGCTGGTGGTCCGGTGAACGCATGCTGAGGGTTTCTTCCTCTGTCTCCTGGCTGTCATGGGCACGAGGGCTGTAGCACCAGGCCCTATGCTAGCTGAGCGCTTGAATGACCTGAGGTTGGCTTATCTGGGTGGCCAAACAGCCTGAAGTTCAGTGGGCTGAGCATGTCAGCTGGGGTGGAAAACCAGGCCTGGGAGGTAACTGTGACTGCTGCCACGTGGTTGCTGTGTGGGAGCCAGCACTGATACTAACCATGGAGGGGGCTCATGAGTGTTCCCAGGGAGGCGAGGGGATGTGCCCTCGGGGCCCGTGGCATGCTGGTCTGCTTAGGGTTTGTTCACCATTTCCTGGCTTCTGAGCTTCCAGTGTGTCACCCAGCGTGTTGCCTTTGATCACAGGGTGTCCAGCTCTCCCAGCCCTTAGGCACAGCAGCTCTGCACTCCTGCAGATGGAGGTTCAGTAATGGCACCGGTATGGCCTCTCCGCTCGCGCACACTGGTGTTAATGCAGTTTGGAGAGGCCCAAAGCACTGTAGGTTGAACACCAGAGGGCATGGTTGCTCTTCTGTGATGTGCACTGGAGGGCTACTACGGAGGGAAGAGCTCTTAAGGTTCTTTTCGTGCTGCTTGCTTGGTCTGAATACTGTGGGATGGCCCTTCTGCAGGCCCTGTCTGCTTGCTTTGGGGCCTTTGCTGCATTTTTTGTCCTCTGTTCTGCAAGGGGAGCAGCCAGTGCTCTGGGATTGGGCAAAGGTGGCAGAGCAGTGACCAGCAGCTGGGCCTTCATGGCAGGGTCTCCTCGTGCCCCTCGTGGCTCATGGGTGGGAGCGTCTGTTGTGCAACCCATGCTTTTTGGAGGAATAAGGCTGGTGCTGGGGATTGCTGGGGGCAGTGAAACAGGGTGAGCAGGGCAAGGTGGCCCTGCACTTACCATCCTACAAGGTGCCAGCCCACGTTCCAAAGGCAGTCCGCTCTGCCCCAGCAGTGCCATTTCACCCAGGGTCTCTTCCACTGTACAAGTGCCCATCAGAGGGTGTGAGGCAAGTGGGCAAGGGGGCATGGGGCTGAGGGAGAGAGGAGGAAAGGAAACACGTGAGGGCAGATATGCGGAAGGCAAAAAAGGGTGGAGGAAAAAATCAACTTCTCTTCCTGCCCTACCATTTGTAACGGGGACATGCTGACCTTTTGCAAAACCGAGAAGTGATGGGTTTAGCATTGCTGAGTTACTTCAATCTGTACATGGGACAGGGAGAAAAAGGCTGAGTAACACTGCTACATGGTGAAACTGATGCCACAGATGGGACTAGATACCAGCAACAGGGTCACAGTTAAGCCGAGTGCCTTTCGGGCCCGTGAGTCGGAGGTTAGTCATGGGGTTATAGTGAAGGCTGGTGACGTGGGGACGGGAGATGCCTTCCTGCCCCAGGCTCAGTGCAGGGTCCTGGCTTCTCAGAGTGCTGAGCCTTCCCCAGTTCTCTGGCCCTGCTCCTTTCTTGCAGGGCCTGGCCATGGCTGCTGCTTGCTGTGGAGTTTGGGTGCATTTTGCCCACGGGAAGCTGGGCTTAGGGCTGTGGGCAGCTCAGTGCATGTTAACAGGGAGAGTGACAGCTAGTCGCATCATGATTTTGGTTTCCTCTGTGGTAAACGCAGTGGGAAAACACTCTGTCAAGCCCCAGCAATGAGATCTCAGCACGGACATCTCAGGACTCTGCTCCAGGGGCTTTGGTTGCATCCTGCACCGCAGCTACTGGGTCAGCCGAGGCACAGGTACCTGCTGGGGGCAGCTGTCCCTCTGCCCTCTGCTGCTGTGGGGTCAGGGCAGAGCTGGAATCTGGCCCTGGGGAGGGAGGAGGAAGGAGGCTGCCTGGTGCCAGGAGCTGCTGGATCTGAGCGGGGAGAGGGTAGAGCTGGTCTCAGCGAGCAGACACTTCCTGCCGCCTGCCCGGGTGTCTCCAGCTGCCAGCAGCATGAGAGCAGGGCTGAAGACAATCCGGCAGCAGCGCTGACATTTGCTGATGTGAACTCTCCCACCGCTTTGCAAAGGCCGCGTGCTCCACCTGCGTGACAGAGCTGCGGTGGAACCCTCAGGCCTGGCTCCCCTCTGATTAATAGTTTCCTGTGATACCCATCGGCGGCACAGCCGTGGGAGGATGGCTGGCCCTGCCTGCCTTTGCCGCTCTGGCAGCTATCTCTGTTGATGTTTTGTTATTGTCGTTTTGCTGTCTTCTCTCCCCGGTCCCCAAAGAGCGCTGGGCACGGTCCAAGCACACGCAGGCTCGCACGCCCGCGAGCAGAAAGAGCTCCGGCTCTAATTTTAGCCATGACATGTATGCAGAGAGCGAGCAGCCGGGAGGAGGCAGGGTGTGAAGGGACGAGGAGGTCCCAGCTGCAAGGCAGCCGTGACTCACCCTAACTGGTCACCAGCACTCACTGCTTCGGCGCCTGGGGCTCCTTCCTTGTGGGCATCTCGGAGCAATTTGGCCACTGGCACGGCCCTTGCCACGGCATGGGGAGGGAACAGGCTGCTGCCAGGTCCTGGGGCTGCGCAAAGGATGCCCTATGGGGATGGGAGGGAATGGCTTCGGGGGAAACTGTTGCATCTCATGTTTGCAGAAACGGCTTGGTTGTGAAACATCGCCTTGGGGTGGCACCTCCGAGTGCATGTGCCAGAGGGGAGCCCCCTTCTGCCACGCTCACCCAGCACTGCATATTCTGCAGGGGCAAATCAGGGTTTCAGATCCGAGGGGACAAGCAGACGGGTGTCGGGTCCCTTCTCTTCCTGGACCCATTTTTCTTGCGTGTCCTTCGCCGGGAGTGAGCCTGACTGGGGCTGTGTGCAGAGGAAGTGCAGTTGGTTATTTTAATGAGCGCTGTCAGGGTTTGCAGAGCGGGGAGGAGGCGGAGGGAGCAGCGGAGCGCTCGCTCGCCAAACTAGGACTTGGTCGGGGAGGGCTGGCCCGCCGCTGCTCCGCAGCTACCGCTGCCCTCTCGTCACCTGCGGGGACTTCAGCGCCATTCCGGATCAGGTCACAGAGGCTTTTCCCCACGCTCTGCCCTTCTTTCCTCTCCTGCTCCTCATTCCTGCACCTCGCTGCTTTTGGCCGTGCTCACTGGGAGAAGGGGGGGCTGGGTGAGCTAGCCTGGAGCTGGTGGGTTCAGTCTGAACGGGCAGCATGTCCTGATCTACCAGGTAGGACCTGGGGGGGTGGAGGCAGACTTCTGAGCCATTGGCTGCGTTCCTGACCAGCCGTGCTGGTTCCCAGAGGCTGTGGTGAGCCACAGCTGTTCCGTGGGCTGTGAGCAGGGTTGGCAGAGGGGCTCCGCGAAACCCAGCTCCGTGGCACTTAGTTGCTGCTGCTCTCCCTGCCAGAAGTGGGTTTCCAGCTGTTCATGTAAGGCACAGGCTATATCCTGCCAGCACATGGAGGAGGCAGGCAGTAGGAAACCTGCAGTGTGGCAGAGGACGGTGGAATGAGGAGCCAGCCTGCGCCCTGCCAGGCTGTCCCTACCCAGCTGCTTGGCCCCAGAATAGTCTGGGGAGAGCAGGACAGACTTCTGGGCTTCTGGTATCTCTAGTGGCACCCTGTACTTTTACTGGGCTCAATAGGATGCCCTTATGCTCCTCTGTTGCAGGTGTCCAGCCCCATCTCTGCATTATTACCTCTAGCTGAAAGCCTGAGGCTCCCTTGGCTTTGCTCCATGCCATGCAGCCTCCTCCACTCCCAACCTGGGAGCTGCATCCCTGCCTGAGCTCTGTGTCCCTCACACTGGAGCTTTTTCCCTGTGCTGGTTTCATGCTGCTTCCCTCAGGCTGCTGCGCAGTCCCCTGCTTGGGCACCATGCTGGGGAGCTTTCCCCCACCTTCCCACGTGTAGGGGGATCTGGGAAGTGGCAGCTGGGCTGCGGGACTGGCTTCCCTTTAAGCAGGGAGGCACGGAGCTGTGGGCATCTGCTACAGGAACAGATGGCCCATCCAAATTGCCAAGGCTGGCCTGAGCTGCTACTGCTTTGCTGTTCTGCAAAAGGAGCTCTGAGAGATAAGGAACTTTTTAACATCCCTCTCAGCCTGGGTCACGGGCAGTGCTGATGAAACCAAAATAGAAACTGTGCAAACTGCTGCTGCCCCATCCCCTGCCCTTGCGTGACCCTTGCTCTCTGATGCTTGTTCGCCCTCTGCGCTTCATTAAGGATAATCCACCTTCCCAGGCTGTCACTGTGGCTGCTTGGCTTTCAGCATAGAAACCAAACAGCAGCGGCTTCTTTAAATCGGTGCTGCCCAATTTCTAGATAACCAGGAGGCAGATTATTTAGTGCAGTGGCAAATAAACTTCATAATGTTATGATGGTGGAAAGTTGTCAAGGGATATGAATGTGCAGGCTCAGCCCAGGAGCCTCCAAGGAGACAGCTTGAGTTTAAATGAAGACAAAACTCCATCTTCCATGGATTTGGGAAGGAAATCACATTGTTGTAATGGGAACATTACTCTGAGCTTTAGGGCTGGCAAACTCTTGACTTTATGAAGCATAAGTGGAGGGGCTGAGCTAGCCTGGCAGGTATGCCTTAAAGCAGGCCTGTGGCACATCGAATCTGGCAGTGGGACTGGGCAGGGCGCCGTGCTCTGAACCCCTCCCTGCACTCCCAGCCTCGAGGTACTGCCTGAGATCTGAGGCAGGAGGAGCAGGGAAGATGTGGGTCATGTCAGGCACCAAATGGCAGCAAAAGGGTTGGTGGGGCCAGAGCCTGGAGAGAGGCAGGATGGAGCTGCCACCAGCAGGAGGTGGGATTATGCCAAGAACTGTATTTAAAAAAAAACAAAACAAAACTCAGGCCCTTCTGCTCCCATCCCCTGTTCTTCCCAGCAAGCCTGACCTCGGGAACACTTGGTTGTGCATCTTATGAAGGGACTGACAGGAGGTGGGACAGCTGGTCCCTTTTGCCTTATTTTGGTCAAGGCACGGCCAAGCGCTGGGGACTGCGCTCAAATCGCTGTGTGGGCTTGGGTGGCTCCTTCAGTATTGCTTTGCTCCTTGGATGAGCTTCCCATGAGAATCTGCAAAGCTGCAGCATTTCCTTTCTCTCACTTGTCTCTGAGCCCTACACAAAGCAGCTGCGAGCATCCTGTTGCTGCCTCCATCCCTCCTGCTCCGGTTGTTTGGGGAAAAGGGATTTTGCAACAGTTCCTAATTAAAATGTCAGTGAAGATGCTTCCAGTCACTGCCTTTTGTGCTCTGGGGACTAACTGTCAATGTGGAGGGACAGGGGCTACGGTATGACAGATGGGTGTCGTCTTCCCTTTGACAGGCTGGAAGGAAGCAGTGAGGGTCCTGCTTTAACCTGCTTGCCCATGGCATCCCCAGCTCCTGGTGGAGCACCCTGAAAGGCTGAAAGTGGCAAGGGGTTATGGTTAGCAGTGGCTGCCTGTAAAGCCTGGTCCCGTCCTTGGTGTGGTCATCTGCCACGGGCACCGGCAGTCAGGGAGGTGCTGACCCTGTGCGCTCTCCCCAAGTCCTTGCTGCCAGCAGGGTGCTGGGCTGTGCCGTGGAATTCTTGTCCCCTGAAAGAGGGCATGCGAGTGAGTTTTCCCTCTGGCCTTTGTCTGCAGGGATCCCATTACCGTTCATTGTATGGAACGTGTCAGACCTTGCGGGCTCTTGGATTGGGTCCCTGCGCTGGCACTGTTGCAAGGTGGCCTGTATGTATGCAGCAGGAGGCTGTGAGATTTGCTTTTGTTTGGCCTCAATCTCTGGACGAGTGGTTGCGCTGGGTATGTGCCCTGGTGCTCCCTTCTGGTCTGTGCTGCAGTGTCACAGATTGTCATGGGGGCTTTATGGCACACAGAGGCTGATCTGATATTGCTGCCTTCAGGTGATGGCACAACAGAAGGTGTCCTTGGCCACGGTTTGCCACAGGCATATGCTGGTGAGCATGACCCGCAACTCACACTTTGCACTGCTGCTAAAGGCTTGTGGTTTGGATGGACGTGTTTCTGGTCATCTGAGTCCTACGAGCAGCGCAGCATTACTCACACATCAGCTGCAGCGATGAATCGGAAGGTAGAGGGGCTGACAGTGCTGGGAAATGAGAGCTGTTGTCCCCGCTGCGACAGCTGTCAATGGCTCATGCAGCCCACAGGCAGTCACTGCTGCTGTCCTGCTCTGTGCTGGCGGGGGTTGTCTGCACCCTCACTTCTGGGCTGGCTGAGAGCTGGTGTGCCTGTGCATTGACTGTTCTCAGACCTTTCTGCCTTGGAGCCCTCGTTCTCACAGCCCTGCCCCTTGTGCAGCTTCTGCCTTTGGATCTTGATGTAGGACAGATTACAGCTGGAGTGGAAATTTTGGGTAGAAACCATCTATGCAGAGTTTGGGAACTTGCTCACCTCTCTGCAACCACAGCCCCGAGGGCTGTACCATGTCTTGACCAGCATGTTCCCTTCCCTGTCCAGCACAGGTACTTTCTCTGCAGCATGCAAGCTGGGGATGGGAAGCGAGGCTGCATGGAGCTTGGGAGATGTTGGCGTCACACACACAGGAGACTGTTAGTAACACATCTTTCCAGGAGTTGAGCTGTGCAAGTCACTGTCATTGCTGGGGAGGACAGCTTGTAAACTGAGACAGGCTCTTGTGTGCATGATGCCAGCTCTGGTGCCATAGCACCCACCCAGCCGCCGCAGCAAGTACTGCTTCTCAGACTCAGCCAGGACAGACTCTCGTCATGGAGAAGGGTGAAACACGGGCTCATTTCCCTCACTGTAGCCCCGTGGTAGGAAAAAATGCTTTCCAATCAACTAACTAGAGGCTTGCTGAAAGGTCTGGAGGAGCAGATGTTTTTTTCAAGTCCAGACTTTCTCTGGGCTTTGAGGCTTGTTTGGCTGGCATCCCTCTTCTTCTGGGCACTGGCAGGAGGACACCAGGCTGCTGGAGGGATGGGGGGAACAATGGCACAGGCAAGAGGACCGAGCAGCGTGTTGCACTGCGTCCCTCTGCCTGAGGACACGGAGGGCATGGCCAGCACAGTACCCAGAGATTTGCCTGAGGCTGCTGGAGCAAACTGAAGTAATGGAACTGAATATCAAGAAACTCTCCATGATGTGGGTAGAGCTTAGAGCTTATGCCTTTAGGGACACTGTTTGGTCAGGTGTAGAAATTGACCTGTCTGATTTTGTTGCTGTCACCACCAGGGGAGTGATAGCTGCTGGGTGATCAGGGTGCCCGTATCAGCCGATCCATGAGCTCCCTGTCCACTGAAGTTACGAGATGCACGTTTTCTCTCTTTGATCGCTGCTTGGCTTTCCAGGGCATTTAGATCTTGTCACTGAGGTTAGCTCTGTCCTTAGAGCACAGGGCTGCATCTTTCTCTGAGAGCCCAGGGGGTTCCTGCAGCACTTTCCTTCTCCCTCAGCTTTGCAGGGCAGCACACACTCTGGGATATGTTCCTGCTTCAGCAAGGTCTCAGCCCACCGGCGCCAGGCAGGGAGCACAATAAGCTGAGGAGCTCTGAGGGGTCTGGTTCAAAAAAATCCTACCAAAAGCTCCAACTGCAGATCACAAGCTGACTCCTTCCTTTTTCACAGAAGGAGATTGAAATGATAGTGTAGAGCCGCATGCTAGTAGAGTTGATGTCCTAGTGCACGCAGAAGTATTTCCTTTTCCTCCTGCCCTGCAGATGCCAGACTGCCTCCAACCAACCCCCCGAGCTAACAGCCCAGCGATGCAGCCTGCAGAGAAGCAACAAGCTGTTCTCTGTTGTGACTCAACTACCAACTGTTTTTCACAGAAGCATGGAGGTCGCAGAAATGTCAGTAGTGTTAGGCCAGGGGCTGGCAGGACACAGCCCTCCTTCGGCAGCACCTGGTGCATGGCTCCCCAACCACTCTGCACACGGCTCTGCTGGTGCAAATCAGCGCTGGGTGCTCCATCCAGTCAATCCGTCTGCATTGTCAGCAGCAGCTCTCAGTGCCTGCACTGTACCAATTCGAGCTTGGATTGGAAGTCAGTTGCAAGCAATGGGGATATCTTCACCATCGGATCTGAGCTACTGCCACTTGGTGCTGTTATTGGTTGTCAAATGATTACCCAGCAGTAACCTTCACCGCTGATGTCTGGAGCGTGAGTCCATGTGCCACTTTCTGACAGCTCTGGAGATAAAAAAGACTGTAATCAGCCAGTAACCAAACATAAATGTCAAGCCAAGGGTGTTTTAGCAGGTTTCCTCATGAGAATGTGGTGTGAAAAGGAAGGAAGCTGTGTTGAGAGATCTTCCTGCCCAGTGCAGCAACTCAGCAAGCACTGCACTTGCTTCGTGCTGGTGGAATATCTGGGACAGAAAAGCTCACTCGGGGTATAGGACAATTGTGTCTTTTGCAGCAGCTTAAGCTGGCCAAGCTTGCCAGTTTTCTCATGGTTTTTTGTTTTTAACATGTTTAGTTGTTCATGTAGTTTTTAACACGTATTAGTGATGGTGCAATTCAATGCAGTATCCCACTGATGCTGGGGAGAAGGGACAGGAATGGAGTGCTGCAATGACAGGGACAGGCTGGAAGCTGGCTGGTCAGCAAGACACGCTTAAGTCCTCTGGGAAAGCCGCATGGGCCTCGGTGGTGTGATGGGTAACCTGCTAGTCACCGGGCGGGGATGGGTGTACATGCATTACTCGCTGTGATGGAACTTGAGAAATCCCTCTGAGGAGGTGGTACTTTGTTTTTGCTTTCAGTTCAGCAGGGCTCTAACTCCCCTAATGGTGCTTTCTGGACTGCACATTCCACTGGAGAGCCGCTATTTTTTTTCCCTCCTTGTCTGATATTGGCAAGTACAGATATGGCAGTGAGACTAGAGACTTCCTTGCATAACCAGGCTGGAGGCAGAACCAAGCCTTCCCCTTCTGTCCTCCACCTTTGTAGCAATTGAAGATCCAGAATTTGCTTCTACCATGCTCTCGAGAGGCTTGACACAAACTGGCTGGAAGAGAAGCACTAGCTCAGGAGAATGGGAGCGCTGGTACTAGTCAGAGTCAGCCTCTTCCGCTCCGACCTTTGCATGCCAAGCTGAGAGCGCTGAAACCACTGCTGCAGCAGCTTCCATCTGTGGCCTAGTGCTTTTCACGGACAGCTGCAGTGTCCTGGCAACACACTGAGCTTTGAGGGAAAGGTCAAGAGACCCGTTAAAGCTCTTTCCAAAACGAGAGGGAAGTTCTGAGCAGGACAGATAGGATGATTTTCCTAGTTCTCCTCTGCTCCAACTTTCTCAGCCAGGCTCCACCAAATGTGCTTGCCCTGCTTTGACTTGCCTGATTGTTTTCCTTCTTTAGTGCTTAGTTTCCATTTGGCACAAATTCTGTGGTGCCTCTGCTGCTCGTGCTGAACGGTTAGGGCTGCAACACCAGGAGTGCCAGCACCAGTGGAGCAAATAGCGGTGGGGCAGTGAGCAGGGCTGGCCTCGCCAGGGCCAGGCTCATCGGTGGAGCGGCCTCATGTGTGATTCTGAGGGTGTTTTCCTCAGGCTAAGCTGTGAAAATAAGCATAGACTGCCTTAAGAAGAGCTTTGCTTTGAACTAAAGAGGCCCAGACACTCCCAGTGGGTCCCAGAGGTTGGAGCCAACCCTGCCATGCACTATAGTACCCAGCTCTCAGCTCAGCTGTGCTCTGCAAAGCTGGGGCCATCGCCAGCCCCGCAGATCTGTGGGCAGCCTATTTAACTCCTGCTTTCTGTGTCAACAGCCACCGCCAGGCACAATGGAAACCTTTTTTAAGAGGCACTTTGGGAAGAAGGGGCTGCCAGGCCCGCGGCGTGCCAGCGTGGTGGCTGTGCCTACAGGCAAGGCTCGCCGCCGCTCCCAGGCCGGGCTGCCCTCCGCTTCACTAGCCCAGCGCCGTCGTGGCTCGGGGGCCCCGCTGCCAGCCCTCTCCTGTTTGCCCTTGCCTCGCCGCCGCGGCCCCCGCCGGCGCTCCAGCACCACACCACCGTGCCTCAGCCCCCGCTTCGCCGTGCAGCAGCAGCGTGGGGGCTGCCCGCCAGCCATCAACGCCACGCTGCTGGGGCCCTCCGTGCTGCTGGCCGGCTTCCTCCCCACCGGGCAGGAGGGTGCCGGGGATGTCTCCAACTGGTCTGCGGAGGATGGTGACGGCAGGGTGGATCGGGGCAGGTGGTGGGCCGAAGAGAGCTGGCTGGGCATGCTGCCTCGGCTGCGGCCGCTGCAGGCCAGGCTGCTGACACGGGGCCCTCGCTGCCTGCGCCGTGCCTCCTCTCACCGCCTGCCCACCGATGTCGGCTGCAGCCGGGCTCCCCACGGCCTGCCGGGCCGCTACCGTCGCCTCAGCCAGCGCCGCCGCTCCAGTGATGTCCTCTGGCCCGGGCTGCTGGCCACCACTCGCACACAGTGGCTGGCTCAGCAGTGTGCAGGGGCCGCCTTTCCCGAGTGCTTGGGACCAGAACCAGCCTGCTGCCCCGACGGCTGGAGCCCCAGGCTGCTGTATGTATGGCGGTGCGCAGGAGGCGATGCTGTGGGAAGGGAGGCTGGGATGGGCAGGGCTATGCGTACCAGGAAAGGCTGCTTCAGGCTCCACTGCATTTTGGAGCAGGATCCTGGGGCTTTTTCCTCTCAGCCGGGCGGGCTTTGACACGCCATTCTTCCTTCCCTGAGCTAATAGCTGGCCCTCCCGTGTTTTCCAGGAAAGCTATTGCCAAGTCCAGCCTCCAGCACATGGTAGCCCAGCCAAACCCCGTGCTAGCCCTGAGGAGCGAGTCAGAGAGGCAGATACGCAGCACTGTGGACTGGAGCGTAAGTGGTGGTGTGCTTTGCTGGGCGTTGCGTGGGACAGGCTCCTGGCCAAGGGAGCAGCAGGCTCTTCCCATGCTGAGGCTTCCCAGGTGACTTCAGCTTTGACACTTTTATGGCCTCCACTGTGCCACCAGCTGGTGCCACTGTCTGTGCTGCTGGCAGCACCCCTTGGTGCTGCGAGGAGAGGCATAGGCAGCTCCCTGGAAGGGTGGCACAGTTGTTCCTTCTCCAGCTCTGCTCCTGGCAGTGGAGGTCTTCTGGTGGCTGGGGCTGAGTACCAGGACAAGTCCCTGCTCCTCCACAGGCAAGGCCAGGCAGGCTGTAAGCTGTGCCGTTAGATCACACAGTGGAAACTGTTTTTCATGTGGTGAACTTTCCCCAGATTCTCCTCTCAGGTGTAGGAAGCAGCGCCTCTGTGCAGGACATTTTGCAGCTGGGCTGGAGATCTTTGCTACGGGATCTGAACAAGGGGAGAGTTGGTTTCCTGGGGCAGTCTTATTTCCAGCGGGTGGGCAGCAGCTCTGTGAGGTTTCCTCTGTGTGTATGTTGGCCCTGGTTTCTCAGTGAATCTTGATGCCTTGCCAACACCCAGCTCTACTTCTTCTTTCCCATCTCATCACATAACTTGTCCCTGGCACAAAGCAGTTTAGGGACGGGGTGATCATTTGAGGATGCTCAGAGGAGCATGTTGTCTTGTGCCTTTCAGGAGACTGCAGTCTATGGGGAGCACATCTGGTTTGAGACCAATGTCTCTGGGGATTTCTGCTACGTTGGGGAGCAGAACTGCATGGCCAAGCTGCTGGTAAGTCGCCTGGGGTCACCCGCGTTTCCTGCGTGCTCCTCAGCTGCGGGCTGTGCTGCCACCCTGTGGAGAGACCACGAAGGAAGGCCCTGGTACTGGGAGAAGTGAAGGCCCGGGGAGCTGGCAAGAGGAAGAGGACGTGTTCCTCCGTCTCTGTGTGCTGCAGCGCTGCTAGTGCTGCTATTCAGTTTGCAGCAGGAGCCCAGTGCAAGGCTACACGCAGCTGCAGGTCACTGCAGAGAGAGGTTGTTGGGATCCCACATGCTTAGCGGAAGAAGCTGAATCCAGCTTCTCTAGAAAAGCTTTTCAACAGAGAGAAAGAATGAGCAGTGGGGACCCAGGCCTGCTGTCTCCTGTCCCTGCATGCTGTACTGGAGTCCCAGCAGGCCTTGCAGCAGCATAGCTGCACTTCTCTCTCCCTGCTTGCAGACTCAATCCTGCTCGTGGTGCTGGATGTGCAGCACTGATGCCACCGTGTGCCTGCCCCCTAGCTTTACACTGCCACTGAATGAGCCAAAGCTCTGGGCCAGACCGTGAAAGTGCTTCCCAAAGGATGTCCTGTGTTCTTCTCTGTCAATGTCAGAAGAGGCCAAGGACTGCTTTGGCAGTGGGAGAGCACCTCCCTGTTGTGCTGCAGACTCAAGAGCATCTGCTCTAGGCACATGCTTAAATCCTGTTACTGGCAAGGTGTCTAGATTGTATGAAACTCCTGTAGGACTTGTTTTTTACATCCTTAAACATATGAAGGAAGTGTGAGAAGTGGTTGAGTTTCTGGCCTCCTTACCCTGCTGTTCACATGCATGTTTTTCCTCCCATTTTCTCATCCTCCAGCAAAAACCTCTCTCCAGACGTAAGTGTGCAGCATGCAAGATCATAGTGCATACACCCTGCATAGAACAGCTGGAGAAAGTGAGTAAAACCTGTTAAGCCCTCTCTGTGGCTTGCAAAGCTCTGACAGTCTGATATGGCCATTCCTTTCTCTGGGGTAGCATAGGAGAATTGGAAACCGCAATGTGCTGCTGGAAAAAGGAGCCCTATGAGGAGACAGTACCAAAACGAGCACTAATTACTCGATTGGGACTCCTGGCCCCATTTTGTTTAGTGACAGAACTGGTGGGTTTTGTAGTCAAGCACTGAACATCGCCAGAGGTTCTGCTATAGTAAAATAAACTCCAGTAGGTTTCCTCTTGATGGCGCTTTTACTGATTCCTATCATATGTGTTCAATTCACAGATAAATTTCCGCTGCAAACCTTCCTTCAGGGAGTCGGGATCTCGGAACGTACGGGAGGTGAGCCATGAGCCTTGGATGCTGCCTATGGCTGAGCCCTTGCCTTTCCAGTTTGGTTGCAAAGGGATCAGCTGCTGCCAGCACACTGCCCATCAAAGTGCTGGCGTTGTGCTGCCTTCTGGCTTCAGAGGGGAGGTGCAGTAAAGAATGTTTCCTTGCCAAGCAGCAGCGCGGTCTGGGTGTAAGAAGAGAGGAGACTGCAAGCAAAAGACAGAGCATCTGCTGCTTTGCATGTTATATAGCTCCTATACCTGCATGGGAGGAACACACAAGCAGTGTTTCCTGAGGGGGGCAAAGAACCCCTCCTTTGCTGATGTCCAAGCCAATGGAGGAGGCTGTGGCCAGCAGCAGTTCCCCAAGTTTCGCACAGTTTGGCAGGGGCAGCACAGGCTGTGTTCTTGCTTTATCACTCAGCTTTGCCCTGGGTGCCACGGGTGCTCCGTACAGCAATGGAAGGCTCCCATGGTGGTACTGTTGGACCTCTTCTGTATGCATTGTAATGTAGTGGGTGTAAGCTGAGGCCTGGGACCTGCCTGTTGAGCTGCACTGGTGAAGCACCTGCCAGCCTTCGTGGCTCATCCTCCTGCCTCTCTCTCCAACACTCCTCAGTTGACCTAAGGGCCTCCCATTTCCATAGGAAAGCATTCTTCCAGAATTTTTGCTGCCTGGGTCAGTCCCCCTACAATACTCAGTGACCCCACTGCGAGGTATCCCTGCTTCCACCATCCTGCAAGCACCAGCCCTTACCCACCGTGAGACTGTGGGCAGGGAGAAGGTGCCCATGAGCAACTCTGTTCCTGTCCTTGCAGCAGATCAGCAGGATTTTATCTGAGGAGAAGAGCAGGGTGAATTGGGCATCGGGGCCTTGGGACTGCTTCTTTCCTTGAAAAACACTGTTAGAGCTGGGCAGGTTGCTAGGTCAGCTGACTTGGCTGCAGGCACTCCCGTAGTCTTGCTGTGTGCAGAAACTGTGTCTCACTGGGGATTTTCACTTTGCACTGGCACCTTTTTCACCCTCCACTTCTGTCCTCCGGTCAGAGATATTAAGAGAGAGAGAGACTACTGCTTACCCACTCTGTTGTTCGCTTTCTGTGGTTCTATCTTCAATTTCTGATGCTTCCTTTCTGATTTGGTTCTTTGTTTTGTCTTGTTTTGATTTAATTTCATCTTCCATGAGCACCACAGTTTGGTCTTGTGCCCCTAAGTTCTTTGGCTTTGTCTTCTCATAGGTTTGGGGCTGGTGCACATGGGCAGCAGGCTTGCTGCAAGAGCAGAGGTTCTGGCTGGCCTGTGTCTGTTCCTCTTGCCTGTTCCTGTGTCCCTGTATGTGTTGGGACTTTCACTTTTTTTTTTTCCTTTATTTTTTCCCTTCAGCCCATAGTTGTCCGGCATCACTGGGTGCATCGGAGGCGACAGGAGGGGAAATGCCGGCAGTGTGGCAAGGTGAGAGGACATCTTGGTGTGTTTTTCCTCAGCCTGAAGGGGAGCTAAGGTCAAACAAGGGGCAATAGCAAGACTGGGAAGTAGAAGAATTCCTGCCTAACATACCACTATTCCTGCTAGTCGGGAGCAGCCTATGGCAAAACCAAGACTCGTGGCCTGTTTCACACACAGAAGCACTACATACGTGCTACTCATATAAAGTTGTTCTCTCCCTGGGCCCCGTCAGACATAGAGGGGACTGTCTTCCTGACGGACTATCCCTAGGCAACGGAGATGCTCGTGGAAAGAGCACAGCAACCTCCCTGGTGCTGTAGGGTGGTGGCTGGGACTATCTGACAGGGATCTAGAGGGCTCCAGCTACAGGTGTGTTCTCTATGTATCTGGGAAAGTCTTGCTGGACAGTAGAAAGCCTCTTATCCTTCCCTCTGCAGGGTTTTCAGCAGAAGTTTGCCTTCCACAGTAAGGAGATCGTAGCCATCAGCTGTTCATGGTGCAAGCAAGCGGTGAGCAAAGCCCCCATTGAACATCTGCTCTAATGACATCTGCTTTTTGCTGGGACCCCCCGGGCTTATCCTTCGCAGCCTGCCACTACAGCTACTCTTACTGAGATAGCTAAGAGCTGCTATGGGAAGCTTTCTTTTCAGTGCCTCCTAGGAGAAGCCTTTCCATTATGAAACTCCTGCATCATTTCCTGTAGCTCTCCTTTCACTGGCACAGGGCAGCTGGGAGGAGAAATGGAGTGAGCTGAGTTTTCTCTCTGTCTCTCTACTTCTCCAGTATCACAGCAAAGTGTCATGTTTCATGCTGCAACACATCGAAGAGCCCTGCTCATTAGGGGCTCATGCTGCTGTCGTCGTTCCTCCCACCTGGATTTTGCGAGTCCGACGGCCCCAGGTAAGGCATATCAGTTCTTGTGTTTTTGCATGGATCCTGCTTACTCAGCAGTTCCTCATATATATAATGTTTGGGTTTCTTTCTTTTCAGAATCCAATGAAATCCAGTAAGAAAAAGAAGAGGACATCATTCAAACGAAAATCCAGCAAAAAGGGTGCTGAGGTAAGAGATGAGAGGGGATGGGGGTGACCCTGTGTTGGAAAGGTAGAGATGCTGGGCAGTGAGGAGCAGAAGTGGGAAATAAGGGCACTTTTCAGGGTCTGCACTGAAGTGTGAGGTGGAGGAGAAGGGGGCTGGGGCAAAGGGGAGCCTTGGGTGTGGCTGAAGAACTCAGAGGTTGTCACAGAGATGAGAAAGGCTGGGAGGTGAGTTACGTCTGCTGGCAGGGCACATCCTAGCTATTAGCTTTATGGAGTGGTTGGGACATTCTCTTCCTTCCACTCCTGACCTACGTGATGTCAGGGCTCAGCTGGAGGTGGGAGTTAGCATTTCACTAGGACTGTTAACGGACCTGTGGTGTCTCTTGCAGGAAGGGAGGTGGAAACCTTTTGTCATCAAGCCCATGCCAGCTCCTCTCATGAAGCCCTTGCTGGTGTTTGTGAACCCCAAGAGTGGTGGGAATCAGGTATGGCCTTGCCCTTCATCTCCCTGAGAAGGCAGCTCTTTGCCATTTGGCTACTGAGAGCTCAGAACAGTTTTGGTAATGTCTCAGCTGCAAAAGGAACAAGAAACCTTTGCTGTCAGTTTGCTTCCAGTGCTGCCCTCTTAACCCAGACTGTGCCTGAGTACCCCAGAACACTGCTGTACTGACCTGTCACCAGGCTTTCTCCCCTCTGTTCACGGAGAACTGCCTGTTACCTGAAATCTTTCTTATCTCCCTAGGGAGCCAAGATCATCCAGTCTTTCATGTGGTATCTCAACCCACGGCAAGTTTTCGACCTCAGCCAGGGCGGTCCCAAGGAGGCGTGAGTACTGTTTGCTGTATTTCAGTTTACCCCTGCAGTAACACCTTTTCCTGGCTACAGTCTCAGTGTCTGTACCCTCCCCTCCTGACCCTCCTTGCTCCCTGCAGGCTGGAGTTGTACCGCAAGGTCCACAACCTACGGATCCTGGCATGTGGGGGAGATGGCACGGTGAGTCCCCCGGCCCCCCTCACACCCACACTACCCTTTGCAATACCCTTTTGGCAGCCCTCCTCACTGTAGTCCAGAACAAGGCAAAACGTGCACATTGCATCTGTGATACAGCTGGTAGCACCAGATGCTGCGGGTCCCCTCATGCACAGCTCCCAGGTGGTCTAGTTGTGTGGAGTAGCCTGCATTTGTGGCCCTTTCAGGCAAACGGTGTCCCTGCTGGGGCTGCTGGTATCTCCTGCAGCACCTATTTGAAGTATTAAAGAATGTGGATAGCCTCAGTAGTGGCAAAGGAAACCTGTCTCTGCCTCTCTGGCAGTGGCTAGTGCTCCATATCACCTTCACCTGCCTGTTGTTCCCTGAAATAACCAACTGTTCCTCTGCACCCTCTTTCACAGGTGGGCTGGATACTCTCCATTCTAGACCAGCTGCGCCTCAACCCACCTCCTCCTGTGGCCATCCTGCCATTGGGGACAGGCAATGACTTGGCCAGGACACTGAACTGGGGCGGGGTAAGTGACAGGCGAAAGAGCCAACCGTGGCCAGAGGTGGACAGAGTGCTTCAACTAGTGCATTTGCACCAACTTTTCCTAAATGCAGATTTAAATGCAGTTTAAAGTCCGATTTGGTTGTTGCACATACAGGTAGAATCTATCTTTTCCACATACTTTCCTCTGAGATGTTTTCCACAGTCCACTGTCGCTGAGACACCCCTGGGAGGCAGATAGAAGACTCACCATATTCTCTTCTTCACTAGGGTTACACAGATGAGCCTCTGTCCAAGATCTTGTCACATGTGGAAGATGGGAACATTGTGCAGCTTGATCGCTGGAACCTCCGTGTGGAAGCAAACCCTGAAGCAAACCCTGAGGAAAGGGATGAGGCAGCTGCTGACAAGGTGGGACATCTCCTCTCTGCCTTAGTTCCTTGTTCCACTGGAGTGTCTGCTACACTTACGCAGGGCAGCAGGTGGGCTGGGTATCACACTATCTGAAGCCCCTATGACTCCTGTGCCTGGACACTGCCTGTCCTGCCTTGAGGCCTGAGCCAGTGCCACAAGGCCACTGAGATCAGAACAAAAGAAAAGAGCTGGCCCACCACCTCAGGCTGGTCACCTCTGTGGTGTTCTGGAGGGATAGCTAGTCCCCACTCACCCTCAGGAGCGCAGTGCACGACTGCCTTGTCTTTGCCATGGCCACACACTGGCAGCCTCATTCTGCCAGCGTGAAGGTTTGCAACCTTGTTCCTCCCTTCCATTTCAGCTTCCCTTGGATGTCTTTAATAACTACTTTAGCCTTGGTTTTGATGCACGGGTGACGCTGGAATTTCATGAATCCCGAGGTACGTGGCAGCAGGGTGCAGCAGGTCTGCAATCAGGGTCACCTCTGGGATACATCATAAATGCTCCTCAGAAAAGTGGACAAGGGGACTGATACCAGAACAGAGGTGATATCAGAGGGACGAGAGGAGTTGCTGAGGGGAAGAGGGATGTGTGCAATGGCACTGAGCTGGGAACTGTCCTGGCCAAGGCTGGCTGGAGAGACATGTTTGGAGAGCAGGCAAGGAAAATATTTACATGTTCAGGCTAATGACTTGGATATTTTTTCTCCTTTCTTTAGAGGCCAATCCAGAGAAGTTCAACAGTCGGTTTCGGAATAAAATGTTCTATGCTGGGGTGAGTGCATGAGGTTATCTAGGTATGCCCTCGTAGATTCAGCTGGGACATAGGCATGGCCCCAGCTCCTGTCCATTACCTCAAGTTCACTCCTCTGAGTTACTGTGGCTTTTGCATACGCCTAAGCTGAGCCCTGCACTTGAAGCTGGAGAGGTGCTGAGGAAGGTTTTGAGCCCTGGGAGTTGCAGCTCTGCCTGGCTGCAGACACTGCTGGTGATACAGCTTTCTCTCTAGCCTACGGTACAGTTGCTCCCTTGATCTCCTGCCACTATTGTTCTCAGGCTCATGGACAGTCAGGCAGGCAGGACCTCCCCAGAGCTGCGGGAAGGCAGGCTGGCCCTCCTGCAGAGGAAGGGGAAGCCTCTCTGTAGAGTCCTCAGGGTACTTTGGTCTTTTATTTTTTTAAACCTTGAGCCATTTGCAGCTCCCTGGCTAATTATGCCTGTTAGAGCTTTGCATCTTACTGTCTTACTTATTTGTCTGTCCCCTCACCCACAGTATACCTTCGTACCCAAGTGGTGGGGTGACTGGTATTTTAGCAGTACTGAAGACCAAGTGCTGCCCTGCACCATCTCACAGCTCCCACCTATCTCCCCTATCCTGTTACCTCAAAACAGTCACATCAATGTTATGCTTGAAACTGAAATTGTCTCCTGTAACCCAAGTGTCTCAGTAGAGAAAACCCACCTAAAGCCAGGACTGGGCTGGCAAGGAACGCTTGGGTGTGTTACCGAAGCTGTGAGGTGCCCCAAGGTTTTTGGTAGGCAAAATGGCAAGAGGAATGCATCAGGTTGTTTTGGGAGGGTGAGAGAAGAGGGCTTCTGCCAGTCAATGGGGAGAGGGTTTACTCATCTCAGGGGTTTGAAGGTGGGTGGCAGGCTTCCTGGCTGCCCATTTCAGTGAATATCCGGGCACTAACTCTGTCTCTTGCCTTGGCAGACGGCTTTCTCCGACTTCCTCACAGGGAGCTCCAAAGATTTAGCGAAGCACGTCAAGTTGGTTGTGAGTGTGTGGCAGTGCTCTGGGCCAGGGAGGGGGGCAAACTACCTAGGGAGTGAGGAGCAGCCACTCTAAGCACACTGAGTGTCTTAGGGCTGGAGGAGAGGGTGTGTTCCATGGGGCATCACCTTCCCTTGGCTTGGAGGATGGTTGCCCTGAGGAGCAGAGTGGGAGGTCGTTTCACCCTGAATAGCTAGGGTGGGCCAGACTCCTTCCTTATAGCAACCTAAGTGCCTCTATGTTTGTCTCCAGTGTGATGGCGTGGACCTGACCCCCAAGATCCAGGACCTGAAACCACAGTGTTTGGTCTTCCTGAACATCCCCAGGTGAGCAGTCCCATGACCTGCCCTAGTGCACTGGGCTACTTACTGCCATCCAACAGATCTGTTCCCAGGTTTGAGGGTGCCTGCCCATGTGTTGTTCACTGTTCCTTCACAGATACTGTGCAGGCACAATGCCCTGGGGCAACCCTGGAGAGCACCATGACTTCGAGCCACAGCGCCATGATGATGGCTGCATTGAAGTCATTGGCTTCACGATGACATCCCTGGTGAGTTTGTTGGTGCTGGTGGAAGCTCACGACCAGGGGAGTAACCAGTCCTGTTGCCCAGGAGTTGCTTCACAGTTCCTCTCCTGTGTAATTGCAGTGCTGGCTTGTGTGACATTATCTATTCCCTCAGATTTAGGCAAGGTGCTGTCATGCACTGGTCTCTGGATTCCTTCCCACTGAGATCATGCCCAAAATCTTCAGAACTCAGTTCACCATCTGGCTGACAGTGGATGTTTTCCCCACCCATCTCTCAGTCTGTGCTCTACTCTCACTCTGGACTCTTTCACAGGCTGCTTTGCAGGTGGGTGGCCACGGGGAGAGGCTGTGCCAGTGCCGGCAGGTGGTTCTCACCACGTCGAAGGCCATCCCCATGCAGGTAGATGGGGAGCCCTGCAAGCTGGCAGCTTCCTGCATCCACATCTCCCTGCGCAACCAAGCCAACATGGTGCAGAAGACCAAACGGCGCAACTCCATGCCTCTGCTCAACGAGTAGGTTCCTCAGATCAGTCTGTCATCTCCTCTCCAAAGCAGAAGGGGTAGATAGAGAAGTGGAGGGACTGATCTGTCTCTCCTAGTAGCGTTTTGGTTCTCTGAAGGCAGAGCTGAGAAGGGCCCAAGCTGCAGAAGTGTGGCTAGAGCCTCATACTGGAGAAGCTGCTGGTGGCAATCTCCCCACTCCACCCTGGGCTTTTGCTTGTATTGGAGGAGTAAGGTGCATAAGGAGAAAGTGGGTTATCACCTTCTGATCTCTTCTCTTTTCCCTCTTTACGGCACGCAGCCAGCAGCCAGTGCCTGAGCGGCTGCGAATCCAAGTGAGCCGAATCAGCATGCGCGACTACGAGGCACTGCACTATGACAAGGAAAAGCTGAAGGAAGCCTGTGAGTGACCAGCTGAGTAGCAGAGGGGGTGGGAACTGCACTCCCCAAGTCCAGCAGTGCCTACAGCTGAGCTGTGTGAGATGCTGGGAATCAGGCACAGTCTGCTCCCTGAGTTGTATGTGTGTCCCATTTTCTGCAGCTGTGCCGCTGGGGATCATCGTGGTTCCAGGGGACAGTGACCTGGAGTTGTGCCGGACCCAAATTGAGAGGCTGCAGGAGGTGAGGTTCTGTGTGGGAAGAAGTTGTGGTTGAGCGCTGAGTTTGAAGGGAATCAGAAGAAGGATTTCTAGGCCGCCTTGATATCTGCCTGCACCAACACACGTATTCCAGCTGCTGTTAGGAGCTGATGATTTGCTTTCACCACATGGTGGAGGCAGGTTCCTGAGCTGGATGGCATGATTCTCCCTGCTATTCAGCAGCTTATTTCTTTGCATTGCTCTTCTGACTTTTCTCCAGGCCCTGAGTGTCATTGGCCCAGAGAGATTCTGTGGCAGAAGAAAAAACCAGCACAGGGCCTGCCTCTTCCTAGGTGTCTGGGGAGGCTTTTCCTCTGTCCAATTTTTTTTGCTGTACTGTGTTCCTTCAACCTCCTTTCAACCTTCTACAGGCTCTGCATTTCCAGGCACAGCTCCACTTCTCCCTTGGTGCCTGAATTACGGTTGTTTTCCCCCTCCCATACTCTTTATTAGCAAGTTGTATGGCGAACAAGTACTGGATTAGAAAGATTATGCTATTACAAAGTAGAAGTGAAATAAAGGTCTTACCTGTGTCCTAGGCTTGCCAAAAGGTTCCCAGAAGGAGGATCTCCAAATAGAAAGCCTTCTTCCTGGAGAGTCAGCCCTTAAATGGGGTCTAAGAGTCACTCAGGTGAAACTGCATTCACCTGTGCCCCTGCAGCTGACTCAGTGCTCAGCTCAGGTGGTCAATCAGAGGTTCAGGCCATGATTCAACAGTTCCCATACACAAGTATTAACTTCTGTGCTCCTGCCAATGTGCTAATGTATGTCCCCAACCTGTACACAGGCTGCATAAGCAATGCCTTATGAGACCACAGCGTGGCTCCTGGTGTTGTACTGCACAATCCATTTTTCCCCCAGTTTACAGTACTTTGCTCAGTCCACAGTCCACAGTAGGCACTTGCAGCCTAGGGCATCTCAGGCACGAAGCTAGGAGACTCCTAAGCTCAGAGGATACCACTTTCCCACATTATCAGCCTAGTAGCTGCCTCCAAAGCTGTGCTGACGTTCCTTGGTCACCTAATGTTTTCCCTCTTTTCTCTTCTTGAGCTAAATTCTGTCTTCTGGTTCTGGATCAGCCCAGAGACTTTGGCCTGGCAATGTGTAAAGCTGCTTGCCACATCTGCAGTAGGGTGACATTGCAAACCTCTGTGGGACCAAAGAAAGGCTAGGGTGCTGCCCAGGCAAACACTGTAACAGCACACCTTGCCTTTCTGCAGGATTTCTCTCCACAGCCCTCTGCTTTGCAGCGCCTGCTCTTTCAGGTGTGTATGGCATCTCACCATCCCTCAAGCCCATCTGTCATGTGCATCATGCTTGTCTTGTGGGCTCATCTTGTGGCACTTCTCCAGTGAGCTGATATGTCAGCTCTGCTCTGTCCCGTGCTGCTCTCCATCACTGTGTTCAAAGTTCCCATTTCTGTCCGAGCACCTGCAGCCCTCCAATCTGCAGGGACCTCCCAAAGCAGGAGGGACACACTGGGGAGAGAATAGAGGGGCCAAGAGACATCACTGTATTCTCTCTTTTTCTATACAGGAAGGAGATGGAGCCAAACCGAAGACATTGTCATCCCAGAAATTGTCACCAAAATGGTGCTTCCTGGACTGTGAGTGTCATCATCTGCTGGGAGTGCTTTGTGCATGAATCTGGAATGTGACAAGACAGACCTTTAGTGGCAAGCCACTGAGAGCCATGTGGGACTTGAGACTCAAGGATGTTGGGATCCTTGCAGCCAAGTTCAGCAGGCCTTTGCCCAGTCTTTGCCTCTGGCAGCTAACCACAAGTAGAGTGAGGAGCCTGCCAGGCAAGGGGTGTCTGCTGCTCTCCAGCCCCGGAGCTGAACACGGCTCTGCAGGGTATGCTCAGTCTCTTCAGGACTGGTGGGGTTGCTCTTCTGTGGTGTGCAGGCAGGGGGCCCCCATGCTCTAGAAAGCTGGGAGTGAGACATCACCTTGTGTATCCTGGAGGTATTGGAACAGTTTCCCCACTGGTTTCCAGCTGCTTCTCCCCATTCTGGAAACAGCTTTCTTCTCTCCCTCTGCCTTTGCTGACCTGGAAGTCAGAGCTCTCCCTGTGTATCTGGAAGCGGGCTGAGATAAGTGACTACCAGTGACACTTCATCTCCCTGACTTGCAAGAGGAGTTTCTGACTGCCAGCAGTAGGGCTTAGGGCACAACAAAGCTGTCCACCTCCTGTGTACTCAAGGCAGTACACAACTGCTTAGCCCCGCGTGCAGGAGGTCTTAAGAAGGGCTAGGGAGAAAGCCAAGAGCAAGAACCAGCCCTAGCCTAGACCAGGAATAACAGACCTGTCTCTGAAGCTGGCAGTCATTGCTGATCAGATAAAGGTCTTCTTGGATAAGAGGCTGATATTTCAGAGGTCCTGGCAGGTCACCTGGGAAAATTGTCCTTTCTTCTCTCAACGGAGATGCTGCTGTATTTCCACTGAGATGTCAGGTCTCCAGCATGTGTGTTGGTCCCTCTCACCCTGCAAGGGACATTCGGTATAGCCAGAGGCTGCAACATGGGCCTGGGAAGCCTCATACTAGCCTGAAAGGATGTTGCTTTTCCCTTGGGGCCTTTCAGACCCTTCATGAGGGGCTGCTGGGATGACTGCTCCCAGGTGTCCCTCCTAGGACCGCTTTCCCTCCTCCAGCCAGTCTCCCAGCAGCAGGTTCTGAGCTCAGGAAAATGTGTCAGGAAAGGAGCCAGCGCCTCATTCAAGACAGCACAGGCTCATTAAAGCAGCTGAATTACAGGCCTTCAGCAGCAGCTCCATGGCTGTAAATCTCCAGCCAGGACAGAATAGACAGAGCTCTTTCACTCCTCTAATCCGATCTGGGCAATCCCCACTCAGTTTGCAAAGAGAATTCCCCGGGCCCCCAAGGGTCCCACTGCAGCAACCTTGCCTTACAGCCAAGAATCACTCTGTCTGATTCTGTCCCTGTCTTGCAGCAACCACAGCAGATCGGTTCTACAGGATAGATCGCGCACAGGTGAGTGTGGAAAAAACAGCCTGAAACATAAACTCTGAGGTGGGGGAGATTCAGGGGCCACTGAAAGCCACTCTGACTGCTTGAGGCTGGGATGCCTCCAGGCATCATCGGGGGTGTTTTTTGGGCTGGGGCAGAAATCCTGTGAAGGTCTGAGGTCCTCTTGAAAAGGGATGGGATTTGTGCCAGCCTGGGTGAGGACTAAGGGAAGCGAGGCAGGAAAAGCATTCCTGACCATAGCCTCAGGCACTGGTGATGACAAGCTTCACAGGAGTGGACAAGGTCGGATGCAGCTCCCTTCCCTTCTCCATGTCTGACTCCTTGAGACTTCACACGGTGCCCCTTCCTCTCAGCTTCTGTCAGCTATAGTCCTGTGGGCAGAGGCTTTTCAGAGTGGGATGCCAGGTGTGGGGTTTGAGGGGATGGGAGATGAAGCTATACAGATGTAGGTCTTGCTTCCAAAGAGGCTGAATTTTGCATTCCAGGAGCACCTCAACTATGTGACAGAGATCTCTCAGGATGAGCTCTATGTGCTGGACCCAGAACTGGTGATCACCCAGACCGTAGGCACATCTCCTGCCATGCCTGATCTTGTCGACTCATCTGCAACACCTCCTGGGCACCATTTTGCTTTCCCTTCCTCTTCCTCCTCTCCACCCTGCTCTCCTGCCCCCAGGTGAGTCTGCAGTGGGAGGAAGCAGGGTGCTGGGCCTCAGGAAGGATGAACAGCAGTGGGAAATCCATGGTTGGCTTTGCAGCTTTGATCCCTAGGTTGGATTGCAGAGGGGATCCCAGGAATTGAATAAGAATCCACTGCCAAATTAGACCAAATGGGTGGGATGCTGTCCTGTTATCCCTGCTTCATTGCTGGCTGTGCTGAAGGCAGTGGAGCATCACAGTGCGACTCAGCCATGGGGCCAAGCTCCAGCACACGGTCTGTGGACATGGGTCAGGCCAGGCTCAGGTGTGGGTGCTGAGAGCAGCAGTGGAGACAGGAGTGGGGCTGGGGAAGAACCCAGCTCAGGGAAGAAGCAGATGGCATAGTCAGAGGGTAGCTGATCCTTTGGCCTTCTTCTCCTGCTAGCTGGAGAAGTGCCACAGGTAGGCATCTCCACAGCTGTCCATCCACTCACCACGTGTGCCTTTCAGGCAGTGTGCTGCCCAGGCTGGCAGGGTTGGTTATACCTTCTCTTCTTCTCTTCCAGTGCCGAAGCTGAGCTCTGCCTCCCACACAAAGGTGAGTTCATCTGTCCTCACTGCAGGCGCCAAGCAGGGCCCTCAATCTGTCCTGCCTCCTCTCAGATTGAGCTGTTTTGGGTTCCTGCCATTGCTTTCTGGCCCGTCCTTTCTCTGAAGTGCAGCCAGGAGCCCTGCAGCTAATGTGCTAGGTGGGGGTGGGTGACCCCAGAGGCAGGCAGCAGAGACCTGACGATGATTTGTGGAGTGGTCTGGCCAGGTGCTCCCCCGACTGCCGAGCTGCACGGGGAGGGCAGGAAATGGCATGGCAGAGGGGTTAATCCCCCACCTGCAGAGCTGTGTGCTGTTGGCTGGGTTGGGGGCTGTTTCTGCCAGGCCGCAGCAGGAGCTCAGGAGGTGGGAGCACAAGGTCAGGGGCCTCGCTGAACTGAGCAAATGGAAAGAGTTTCCTGGAGCTTGAGCAGAGCTCAGAGCCTGGACGTGTGAGTGACTCACGGTGAGAGGCGTCCTGGCTGCTGGCTGACACTCAGATCTGCCCCTCGCTTCCATCGCAATTCATCCTGCCCATGGGCAGAGCCCCTTGCTTCCCTGCACGCATCTCCCTGGGGCCAAGCTCCGGCTGCACCCCCAGGTGCATACCTCTCTTCTTCCCTCACATACCCGAGGGTGCAGGAGTCATGTAAAGTCAACCTGGCTGCTGTTCACCCTGAGAACAAGGGGCTGGCACCTGGAGGAACTCAGCTGACAGCTTTGAGTCTCTGGTGCCCAACTCTTGGTTCCCCAGGTAGATAAATAGCATCACAGATGGAGTTTTCTGATCCCAACCCATCTCTCTTTGCAGATGACCTGATAGAAGCTGCCAAGAGCGGTAACTTCAGCAAGGTAGGCACTTGAGTTTTGTGCTTTGGCATGCCACTGCCGTTCGGTGACTCCTGGTGAGGCCTTTCTTCACCAACTGCCCAACTGGGAGCAGAGGGTGAAAACCAGGCAGGCTCCTGGCAAGGAGCCTTGATCCTCAAAGCTCCTCTGCAGAAACAACCTACTGGGCACCGCAGGGATGCGGTGCCAGGGCCTGGGGAGTTACAGCTAAGCACTGAAACTCATCTGGACCTCTCTGGCAATCCCATAGTTCCAAGAGCTGCACCGAGCTGGAAGAGACCTGATGGTGCGAGACTCCTCTGGCCGAACTGTCCTCCACCATGCCGTCATATCAGGGAGCAAGGACATCGTCAAATACATAATTGAGAATGGTGAGCTGGGCTGCTTCACCGTGGCCAGAATGCCACCCTTAGCAAAGCAGGCTGGCAGCCAATAACACCCGACCCTCTGCTTAGAGGGAGTGCCCCTGGGTGCAGGGTCCCATCCCATCGGATTTGCTATATTCTCCCGCTGTGACATGGGCTTTCCTTAGCATCTTTCTGCCAGTGCTGGATGCCCCAGGCTGTTATCCCATCCTTGCTGTGACCAGCATGTCTCTGGGAAACATCTCCCAGTGTCACGTTTCTACTTTCAGGGGAGCTGACCTGTTGTTTTTGGCAGCTCCCACTGAAATGCACACTGATTTATTTTTATTTGGCTATTGCTCTATAATGAATCCACAAGCAACTCTTGGGGTCAGATGCTGTTACTGGCCTGAGGGTTTTGGAGCCAGGCCCTTTGTGAGTGGTTCAGATAGCAGCTCCTACAGCAGGGTGCAGGGTGCAACTGGGGAGTTGGTAGGCCCACCCTTGTGGCCAGGTCTCACTTGCCACGCACTCTTTCTCTCCACAGCCCCTTCAGAAATCCTCGATGCCACAGAGGAAGAGAAGTAAGTTGTTGCCTGACATTTTTTACCTCTTGGCCGTGGTTTCCTGTCCCCAAGCAGCATCCCCAGGGCTGACCATGGGACAAGCACCTTCTGCAGCCAGGGGGATGTCACTCATGTGCAGCACTTGTCCCCTCTCGGCATGTTTAGGAGGCACACCTCACATCTTCTTTCTTCCCCATAGCGGTGAAACCAGCTTGCACCAGGCTGCAGCTCTGCGCCACCGCACTATCTGCCACTACATCGTGGAGGCCGGGGCGTCACTCATGAAGACTGACCTGCAGGTGATGGTGGGAGGGGTCTTGTTGTGGGGCTGGCAGGAGCTGGGCCACACCGAGCTGTCTGAAGAGCAGCTCAAGGGCTGGAGCTTTTGCCAGTGTGCAGCCTGTACATGGAGAAGGCACCGGGGCTGGGAAGAGAGGAGCCGTTTAGGGTTCCCAGGGAGCTGCTCAGCCTGCTCCCAGCAGCAGAGGGGTTAAATTCCCGCCCCCTTTCACTTCTCTCTGTGTTGTTTTATTAAATTAGGAGCGAGGCGCTGGAATGTCTCATCCCTATCTCCCCCTTCCCACCCTGTGGGGTCACAGCGAGGACAGTCTCGCTGCTGAGCTCCCTCCCAGCCGCAGGGCTCCCCCCGCAGAGCCAGGACGGAGCACTGGGGCTCCTCGGGTGAAGCAGAGTGTCAGCAGGCGGGCGAGGAGCTCTCGTTCACATACCACATTAATTGAGATGTGTCTTGGTGCCAGGAGCTGCTGCCAGCCCCTGCAGAGCAGTTGCAGGAGGGGGACTGAGGCGGTGTTTTGGTCTGCGAGGTTCCTGACGTTGCAGCAGGGAGACGTGGTTGTGTTTGTCTGGAAGAGGAGGCGTAGGGACAGGTCGAGAAGGTGCGGTCTGTGGATCTGGGACAAGGACCCCAACCAGGGACGCAGACTTAGAGGGGCTGGTGGAGCTTGGGGGCCGCCTCAGACAATGAGCAGCCCCTTGCCAGCTGCTGGAGAGATGCTGTATACACAATCTCTGGCTCCTGATCACTCTTGTTCGCACGGTGCCCTGAGGGGTGGCCTGGCAGGACACCTGGCAGGCAGCCACAGGATGTGGTGATTACCAGTGAAGGGAGAGAGCCAGGAGAAGGCAGCTGAGGTGGCGCGGCCCTTCTCTGCTCTTTGGGCAGGGCTGTGGGATGCTCTGCCTGATGAACGGCCTCAACCTGCCAGCACAGAAAGAAGCCCAGCTCAGGAATGACAGCCTGCCCCAGGGAATGGGGCTTGCATGTGCCTGTGTGAGTGCATGCCTGACTTTGTAGCTCTCTGGGGACCCACCTGCTCGTGGCGCTGACCTTGTTTAGCCCCCAGGTTACAGCCTGCCTGCACAGGCAAGAACCAGCCTCCATAGAAACTGCTGCAGGACCTTCGGCAGACCTATACGTAGCACAGCTGGGGACAGCCTGGTCCTGCACTCACGACCCTGAGGGAGGCCGGCCCTTATCAGGTAGCACACATCAGCCGGTCTGCACAGAGGGGCCCTGGCGGCTCCAGTTTCAGGCTGCGGATCCAGGCAGGCGGTGGTGCTGCACCAAGGCTTCTGCAGGGGATGAGGAAGAAACTCTATTCCTCCCTTTTTTTTTCCCCCCCTTTGTTCAATGCCTGCTTAGATTCAGTGGCTGCAGAGCAGAGGCCCCTGAAGAGAGCCAAGCAGTGAGGCATACAGCAGCCTCCAGTCCCCTGCATGCTCAGTACTTCGTGGCATGCCCTGGTGTGTGTTTGCATGATAGGTTTCTTGGTGGCTGCATGCCTGGCAGCAAGCACAGGGGTGTCCCAGGAGTTTCTGTGCGAGTGTGTAAGAGAAAATTGTGCCTGTGGGTGCCCCCTTTGCAGTCCCACTCTAGTGCATCTTTGCAGTGGGATGTGCTCAAGCTTTTGTCCGCAGCCATACCCGCACACAGTGGAGAGCCTGACCATTGTTCACAGTTAAGAAATGTGTCTGTGGGTTGTCATGGGGGCCCCCGCACCCCACTCAGTCACCGTGGTCCCGCTGTGTGCCGTGAGATGAGCTGGGCAGCAGTGCTTCCCTTCGGGGGCCGCTTTTCAATGGCAGCGGCAGAGTGCCAGGTTTCCGTGGCCTTTCTCAGCAGAGGGTTTGTTCGGCACTGTGGAGCCCAAGCATTAATGAGAAGGAGCGAGGGGCAGGCAGAGGGAGGGGGAGAGGAGACGTAGCGGCGAGCTGTTAACAGATTTGCTTTTTATGGAGTGCGGGAGTTCATTAGTGGACACAGTCCAGATGGCTGCAATAAGCTGGTGAAATGCGATCCTCCTGCGGGAGCAGGAGTGCTGGTGAGGCTGCAAGAGGGAAGGGGGGTTGGTATTCCCGGGCATTCCCCAGACATACCCCTCATTCCTCACCCTCTCCCTCCTGCCTCGACAGCGCCGGGGAAGAGCGTGTCACGGGGAGCAGCCTTTGTCTCCTCCGGTGCTCAGCGCACTGACGTGTTGCCTTCCCTCTGCAGGGAGACACCCCTAAGCACAGGGCTGAGAAAGCCAACGACCCCGACCTGGCTGCCTACCTCGAGAACCGACAGCACTACCAGATGATCCAGCGGGAGGACCAGGAGACAGCTGTGTAGCGCTCAGCGTGCCTTAGCCCAGCCAGCTTGGGCAGGACGAGAAGAGGACGGCACCTGGCAGATCTGTGAGTCTGGCCCAGCCCTCCCTATGCGTCAGCCCAGTCCCTGGAGGAGATGGAGACAGCAGGGCTGTGCCCCAGGTTGAGCTGGGACTCTTTATGAGGACAGTGGGTATTTGGGACTTGAAGCCCTGCTCTTTGCGTGTCCCCCTTTGCCTCTCATCCACCGTGTTCCCCGCTCCAGATGGGCTCCATCCCAGAGCCCCACTGGGGCAGGCAGGGATGTAGCAATCCGTCACCCTCACACTGGGGAGCAGTGGTAGTGCCCTCAGCAGGTTCTTACCTATGAACCGTTCGGGACACCATTGCTCGCCCCTCTGCCTGCCCGCTCCATTAGGCACTTCACCTTGTCCAGAAGAAGCACCATGACTACTGCCTCTGAGTCCTGTTCTCTCGTATCAACCTGGGACTGCCCTTGGTCTCTGCGGCAGGAGACAAGTCCCTTGTGTTAGGGAACGTGCACCCACCCCTTCCTTAGAGCATCTGGGACTGGCACAGCTGGATGTGGGGCAGCTGCATTCAGTGCTGGGTCTGTGCTGCTCTCAGGGATCTCCCTGTGCTCCCAACCTATGCGACCGCTGCATATGGCTCTGCCATCCCCACAAATCAGACTCGGGGTTTTGCAGGGAAACCTGGGAAGTCCCCCAGCCCAGACACAAGCTCCCTGGGCGGGCTGCCAGCACACCTCCACAGGTTTTAGCAGAAAGAGGGATTTGGATGCATAGGAAGCATCAGGATCCCCAGCCCTGAGTCATGCGTGTGACAGGATGGCATTTGGGGCACCACCTGCCATGGGACACGAGGCACCGTCTGCCCTGCAGAGGCCACGAGTGCTGAGGTAGCACGGCAGCCCTCGTGCACGCGCTTTTGCAGAGCAGCAGTCCCTGGCTGCACGGTGCCGGCAGAGGAGGAGGGCAGACGGCTGTTGGCATCGGTGCATTCAAGCGGGAGGTGTGTGCAAAGCAGGTCTGGGTCGCAGCATACAGGTGGGGTCCCAGGAGAGGAGGCCGGGGCGTCCCCAGTGTGCGCTCGCACCCGACTGTGGCTGTGCTGGGTGACGCTGCTCACATCCCCCTACAACACGAATACTGAAGAAAAAAACATCACCACACCACAAAGAACCACAGTGCTGATCAGGCTTTAGGTTGGGGCAGAGTTACCTTTGAGGCTATGGGGCGGCTGGACCGGAGCAGCGCATGAGGCCGGTGCCGGGGCTCAGCGATTAATACCATCCCAGCAGCACCAGGAGCTCCCATCGGCGCTGCTCGCTTGCGGACAAACGCTGTCATCTTCCCAAAGGTGCAAAGTGCTGCCCCAGCTAGGGGCCCAGCTCCCCCTCCTCCCCACTTTGTACGTCCCCGTTTTTGTACAGGTAGTTCAGAGACACACTGTCCCCCTCCCCGCCGGGCCCCGCACGCGAGCCGAGTTGCTGTGCAATTCCGAGCCTGGCTGGTGTGTAGGCAGAGGCGGAGGGCTGTTGGTAGCCCTGCCCGCGTGGGGCAGGGGATCCGTGCAATACCCGGTTCGGTGTTCCCAGACGCTGTGGTAGGACTGACTGTATTTTTGTAACTGTGTGAGTGCAGGCTCTAGCAGGCCCGGGGCCTGGCGCGAGCCCGCCTTCCCGTCGCTTTTTGACTTCTGACTGTTTGGATGTTGTTGTTTCTTGCCATCGAAATAAAAAAGAAATGGATGTTTTAATTCCTCCCGCTGCGGTGGGCGACACGAGGCTGGGGTGAGCCAGGTTGGGCCTCGGCCTCTGGGGCAGCGCGGGGCCCTCCTCACCCCCGGCCGCCTGCAGTTCGCGATTCCTGGCGCTGAAGCAGCTCCCACAAGTCCGCAGCCCGCTCCCAGCGGCCTTCCTTCTAGGGAAGGGACACAAAATGGCTCTGCTGCCCACCTAAGCCCCTTCTTCCGGCCGCCGTGGCTGGGGGCTGGAGGAGAGCCTCACGTTAGCCCCGCTAAGGTGGTGGGCCCGTCCGCGAGGGCGGAGGGCGAAGGAGGCGCCGACGGGGCTGCGTTTGCGGTCCACAGAACCCCGGGGCTCAGCGCCGAAGGGCTCTCGGAGCCCTGGACCGCTCTGCTGCGTTCGGACGCGGGGACAGAGGGACACGAGGACGTCCCTCGCAGGGGCTCGAGCCCCCGACGGCCCGGCCGAGCCGAGCCGCGCGGCCCCTCCCCGCAGAGCAGCTCCCCCAGCCTCCGGGGCCGCCCCTCGGCCCGCCGCCCGCCTTTGTGGCTGGCCGTGCTGCCGGGGGGCAGAGGAGGGGCTTGCACGGGGACGTTGGGCTCCGACCACCTCGGGCTGCCGGCGGGGCTCGACGTCAGGGGCCGCTGTGCTGCGCTGCGCGGGGCTCCGCACGCGGCCGCCACACAAAGGCAACGGCGCCGCTCCGCGCCCTCCGCGCCGCAGGTGAGTGGGGGGGGGGAGCGCACGGAGCTCCGCAACCGCACCCCCCGTCCCGCCTCAGACCCCCAACCCCGCGCCGTCGGTAGGGGCTCGGGGGGGACCGGGGTTCCCGCGGGGGAAGGTGGGGGCCACCACCTCTCAGCCCCACGGGGGAGCGGGGCGCACCCTGCGGGTGGGGAGGGGGTGCGGGAGCGCTTCTGGGAGCGGGGGGCTGCGCTGTGCGGGGCGCGCGGCGAAGGGCGGCGGAGGGATGGGTGCGGAAAGGCCCCCGCAGCCCCGGCCCTGGGGGAGACGGAGGGAGCCGGGATCCCCCAGCGCTCTCGGCCGGGCCGAGGAGTGCCGGGAGAGCGGGAGCGGAGAGCAGTGCCCGGGAGGGGCCGCGTTCCTCTTTTGAGGCATCACCCGGCGCGTCCCTCGGCTCTGATCCGCGGTCAGTTCGCGCGGGGCAGCGAGGAGGGATAGGGATGGGGATGGGGACGGGGCCGGGACGGGGCGAGGGGGGGACGGGCGGTGGAAGGCTGTACTCCGTGTGCCGGGAGCGCCGCGGGACGGGCGCGGTTCCCCCGAGTCGGGCCGGGCCGTGCGGGACGGCTCCCATGGAGGGGGGCAGCGCTCAGCACTCAGAGCTGGGTGCACGCGCTTGCACATGTATGAGCGCTCACGCGTGCACACGCACTCACCCGCCCGGCGCTCGCACGGAGATGCGCTGGGAGCCGCGGTGCCGGCAGTGGGCGCCGCTCTCCCGTTAAAGCGCTCCTCGGGCTCCCACGCTGCGGGTGTCCGTCCGTGCCAGCTCCGCTGGCTCCGCTCCCGGCCCCTCGCGGCAGGGGGTTCGCTTTCCATGTTTTTTTCCCCCCTCGGCGGGGGCCGGGCCGAAGCACCGTGGCAGCCCCTGCGCTCCTGCGGCCGGGGCAGTGCGCGGTGCCCATCCCTCCCTCCCCCGCCCCAGGCAGGATGCAGCCCCGGGGCCTCCTCCTCCTCCTGGCACTGCTGCTGCTGGCGGCCGCTGCCGAGGCTGCCAAAGCCAAGAAAGGTGAGCGGGAGTCCGGGTGGGCACGGGGGGTCTGGGTGTGCCGCCCCGTCTCCCAGCCACTGCCTCCCTTGCAGAGAAGGCGAAGAAGGAGGGTTCCGAGTGCCAGGACTGGCACTGGGGGCCCTGCGTCCCCAACAGCAAGGACTGCGGCCTGGGCTACCGCGAGGGCACCTGCGGCGATGAGAGCAGGAAGCTCAAGTGCAAGATCCCCTGCAACTGGAAGAAGAAGTTTGGAGGTGCGGAGGTGGCTGTGGGGGGACCGGGGCTGCGTTGGGGCCACACGTTCCTAATGCCTCTCTCTCCCTGCAGCTGACTGCAAGTACAAGTTTGAGAGCTGGGGAGGGTGCAGCGCACAGACGGGTGTGAAAACACGCTCAGGCATCCTGAAGAAAGCGCTGTACAATGCTGAGTGTGAGGAGGTGGTCTATGTGAGCAAGCCCTGCACCGCCAAGATGAAGGCCAAGGCCAAAGGTGAGTCCTTGCCTCTGCCAGGCAGCGCTCAGGGCCAGCGCTGGGCAGGGAGCTGCTGGTGACCGCAGTAACGCTAACACATCTCCCATGGTCATTGGCTGCAGCAAAGAAGGGCAAGGGGAAGGACTAGAGCGGGGCGGACGGCGTCCTCATCAACCCCGGACACATTGTGCCTCTCCCACCACAGTGAGCCACGCTCCAGCCTTCCTCCTCTCCTCCTCCTCCTCTTCTTCCTCCTCTCCCCACCTCCTCTGCCATGGAGATGCCTTGTTTAATCGCTAGTTTTGTTGAGAGCAGACCCACCGGCCCTGGGAAGCTGCTGCCACTGCCCTGGTGGCTGCCGCAGCCACACTGACCCTTGCTTTGAGTGGTGCCGACCGGGCGCTCTCACCTCTTTTGGGAAATGGGTTTTGGTTTCTTTTCCAATAAAAATCTTTTTAAAAAAAACATACATGAGTCAGACCCTGCCTGCCATCCCTGTGCAGCGCTGCGGGACTGGAACCCCAGGAGAGAAAGGGGATCTGGCCCTGCGCCTTCACATCCGTCTCTGCTCAGAGTGATGTTGCGGGGAGGCAGTGCCGGCATGGGGTTTGTGGCACCACCGGGGGGGTCTGCCAATCCCCCGGGACCAGAAGGAGCAGAGCAGTCACCGTGTGCCTGGGGACAGCAGCCTGGGTGCCAACCACATCAGCCCAACAGCAGCACCTCATCTCAGCAGCACTTCAGGCTGCTGCCCTCTTCCTGCTCCCGCCCCTGCCCTGTGGTGGTTGACAAAGGCACATACAGGGGTGTCCCCATGGACCATCTGCATTGCGCTCACTGTCCCTGTCAGGGCCCATGGGATGCTGAGGACAACTCGGTGACACCACATGGACTCCTCAACCCGTGGCCTTTGGTTTCTGGTCCGAGGTCTTTATTTGCTGGGGGTCAGCTGTAGCTGTAACACTTCCCCAAAGCCCTCAGCCAACCCGCCAGGCAGTGTGGGTAACGCTATGTCAGGATCCTAAAGGCAGCGGCAGTGAGGCGGGCAGGGCAGCCCTTCTCCAGGTTGCATGGCATTGCCCTGGCATGGAGTGAGACAGACATACAGACATGGCAGTGCCCCCACGTTTCATCAGAGCCCCAGCCTTGGCAGAAGTGGGGCAACAGCACAATGGGGCCTGGGCTGCACACGCAGGGCCAGGAGGGGCTGGTGGGACCCCGCACGCTGAGGACTCCGTGACAGCAGCGGCCTTGGGGTTACGTCCATTTACAAAGCTCAGCAGTCCATCTCCTGTGTCCTCTCTGGGGCTGCCACAGTGGGACAGTTGTCCCACACTGTCCTCGCAGGTCCCTAGGCCAGGAGGTGACATCGAGGCAAGGAGGGAGCTCAACACTGTTGCTTGGGCACAGCCCCAG
>PPHD01002287.1:8234-36798 GCA_002909625.1 Bambusicola thoracicus | reverse complement strand
TTGTTTCCATGTCCAAGAAGTATCAAGAAATTCTTCCTTGCATGCTGATGTAGAGACCCAAACCAAGGCAGCTTGTGTTGGGGACTAGGGCATGCTCTATCCAGCAATTAGATGAAGGAAGGATCATATAGAAGTATTAGTACAGCTAGTCATAGAGGTTGCACACAGTTCTTTCCCCATGACAACTTCAGAGCTATGTCTTTCATACTGTGAGCTTTGCACCTTCCTCTACTTTTCAAGCCACACATGTGCCTGAGCTGTTTCCTGTTCACACAGAAATGCACAATTTCTGTGGCTACATTCTTATAATAGAGGCTAAGATTTCAAAATTGTTAATTGTATGACACATATTTACATTCTGAATGACTTCAAAATCAATGTCTTGTCAATGTGAGCATTGCTGACACAACAGTGAAGGCTTCAAAGAGCCCTCTTAGTAACTAATACTGAAATTCTCCCTATTTACCTGTTCCTATCCTCTTCCTGCATCTGCTTTTCCTCCTATAAAATATAATATTTGTATAAAAATATATGTGGTAATAAACTGTTATTTTGCTACATCAACTGGAAAATTTTGTGAGAAAATAAAAATTTTGGTGCAGCCAGGAAATGAAAAATACATGTTCTCTTGAAAGGAAACAGTGTCCTCTGCTTTGTATGTGATGCATATCTGCTGGTTCCTAGTACATATAATGACGTATATGTACTTATATGACATATAATGACTAGGTTCTTGGGTTTTTTTATAGTTTGGTATTAGTGTGACCTGCTTAGAAAGCACTTAATTGTCCTCCAGTTTACCCTGGAATTAGCTCAAAGACCACTGATTACCTTTGTATTCAACAGAAAGCTGCTTGGGCATGGTCCTTGGACACCCAGAGCAGGGTGTCCTGCTTGAGCTAGGGTTAGGCCAGATGGACCCAGAGGGCCCTGCTCACCTCAGCCAGTCTGTCATGGTGTGATTCTGTGAAGACCATCTCAGATGAACAAAAACCAGATTTGTTCTCTTTGCCATTTATCTTTTCTTTAGTTCTGATTGAAATCTTCATGCTGCTTTGCTCAAAGAGAAAATCATTAAGCACATAGATTATAGGAGCTTGTGAGGACAGATTTCAAAATGGCTTGGAGCAAGAAAAAAGATTTGTTTTGAATAGAAATTTTTGGTGACTGAAAAGTTTCAGTCTAAATTTAGCATTTTGTTCAGAAGCATCCTGTCCTTGTGTAAATGCCTGTGTACACACAGGCCTTCCTGAGAGCACGGTTTATTTGCAGATGCCAAGATGTCCCTCAGACAAATAGCTCACCCAGCCTTACAGAAAGTGGAGGCAGAAATTGCTCCCTCAGCCAGGGATAGCCAGCTGGCCACATGTGTTCCAGCCACCAAGGGAAGCTGATGGGATACCCAGCCTTCCCAAACTGCAAAGGCCATGAATATCTGCAAGATCTCTCTGAGAGTTGTTCTGTTTAGCAATTAAAGAGTAAAGAGTTTTAAATTTGTTATTTTCCTTGGATTTAATAGGTCCATCATGTAAATGAGTCTGAAGCCTGAGCACAGATTCAAGGGACTCTCTGAAAACTCCATTAAGTTTCAGTAGTTATAAGCACAATAGCACAAAGCCATTTCCTGAGCAGTGACAGTACAAAATGCAATGAGGGTGATCAGGATTCAGAGAGCTGAGATAAGGTTTTCGTTTGGAGGGCTCTGTATTCAAGATATGAAAATTAGATCTACAACTATTTCTACCAGCTGCAGGAAACCATCCACAACTCTTGAGGATATTGGGCCCATTAGGTTCCATAAACTTTGGTGCTGTGTTTTGCATCAACAGAAAGAGAAACCTAAAAATACCCATATCCGTATTTTACCTCAGATTCTTTTTTTTTTAATATTCTGTAAACAGAACAACTAAATCTCCATGCCTCATTTTCCTTTGTGGAGAAACAGGGACACTTATGCCAAAATCTCAAGGCACAGAGATGCTGGGTTTGGACATGCTAAAATATACGTCAGAGGACATTCTGTTGAGAGCCTTCTGGCAGAAATGTCATCTGTGAATAAGAAGGAGTGGAAGGGATGATCAGACCTGGGAATTTGTTTACTGCTTTGTGAAATCTTTCTTCTTGCCAACGTTATAGCTCTAAATGTGAGATGACATTTAGTGGTGACATTTAGCAAAACAAAGACAGCCTTTTCAAAAATCAGGTATCTTCCTTCAATCTCTTCCTACTATCACTGCATCCTGTGGTTATTTTTAATCCTGATGTCAAACAGGTACGGACATTCTGCTTAACTCTGCAACAACCACAGTCCAAACCACAGTGATTTAAAGGCAGTTCTTGTCCTGTGTTATTAATTGCTTTTCCTTGTCACTGGTAGCACTGCAGGGGAAGGAGCTTCAGTCTTATGCAAATTTTTAATAGAACCACTTTCCTGCTGTGGGGAACCTTGGAAAGAAACTCCTCTGTATCTTGGAGCTGATTGTCATAAAAAAATCTGACCAGAATTCCACGTCCAAATGCAGAAATTTCTTGCTGATAAACTGAAAGGACATTTTACCGTATTAAAACATCTTGTTATATACTCCAAAAAATTCAACAGTTTTCTCTACAAATACCTATGAAGTTATAGAAGCACTTTCATCTTCATGCATCTATTTTCTACTTTAGTTTCTCCTTTGAGTCCTCATAAGATCACTCAAAAAAAAACCCAAAACACAAAAAAGCCAAGACAAAGAAGGACAAAACAAACAAACAAACAAACAAACAAAACAGGCAAACAAACTGAAAACAACAACAAACACACCATACAAATAAAACAATAAGAATGTACCTGAGGGAGGAAAAAAAAATCGGTTATGTCCCAAAATAACTTTCTGATTTTTCTTACTGAGTGTTTGTGCTTTATGTTCATAGTGATTATTCAGCAACATAATGTTTTTTATTGATCCTTGTTAATGTACTAATAATCTTTTAACTTTTATCTTTTTCCTTCTTTTTGGGAAGTAAAGGCAGGGAAAAGGGAAAGGGAAAGTAAGTATATACCACAGCTTTGACAATTATCAGTATTTAAATTATCAACATAAAACCAAATTTTAATTTTTTGTACATATCATATTCCATTTGAGTGCTTGCATACTGGAAGCTGAAGCATATTGTTCTTTTCGGAAATGATCATTTAGAGACTTCAACTCTTCTCTGGCCCTTTTAAATCTCTGACTACTCTGTTTACTTTCCTCTTTTTATAACTATGCCTCTTAGACACCCACTACAGTGATCTACGAGACTTTCTGTATATGTCTGACCTCTTACTTACACATCTTTCAAAATAAAGGGAAGTTTACTCTCTGGTTTCCCTCCCTCTCCTAGTTGATATTCTGCTGTTATGTATTTTTCCGCTGCTCAATCCTGCTCCATGCAGTTTTCCTTTCACTGCTGTATACCATTCCAGTATTCTGCTCCATGCCATCCACTCACATTCCCTCTGGCTGAAAACCCAGGTTTAGTGATGTTTGTGAGATCTATTTAATTACTAAAAACTACCAAATCCAGCAGCAAACATAACATGCATTCCAGAAAAGCTAAAGACAAGTTTTTCTTGGCATTCACAGCAATGAGGTAAGAGAATATAATAAGTTTGTGGTCACATAACTAGACCACCAGCAGAGAGTTATGAGAAAGCTAGAACCATTTAATAAGGAAAAATGTAAAAAGTTTACATGAGAGCCATCATTCTGGTCTTATACAAACCACAAGCTGTAATTATGCAAACTATATATAAGCTATGCATATAAGCTATGCTTTGTTTTTAGCTTTGCTCCTGTATTTTAATATTACTATGTGAAACAAGAAGTTGAGTTTGCTTGAGATTTTTTAAAGTGTGCTTTTATTGCAAAAACAAATACAAACAAAACAAAAACAAAAACAAAACCACACACACACCAAACAAACAAACAAACAAACAAGCAAAAACAAAAAAGCCTCCCCGAAGTGCCAGCAGGAGATCAGAGTTGTTAATCAGCATGACCTCCTTGAGATTAAAAATTGGTCCATGCCAACTTTATACAGGTCTGTAAGCCTTTAAGGTATAACATGAATTCTGAGTTGACAGATCTATATAGCTTAGAAATCAAATCCTATTTGTCTTCTCTAAGTGGGCTATATCATATATATCATCATCTGAAACAAATACATCCTGAAAATTGATTTTATATTTGTTTTTTATATTGATTTTATGTTAGGATGGACTGTTGCTAATGCTGCTTGAAGCTGATTTCTTACGATACAGGAGCCATATGGCATTTTGCAGTCAGGCACTGTGGAATTACCCACTTTTGCTTTGGATACTGGCCCAAAACAAGATAAATTTGATAAAAAGTGATTTTTACCACAGCCTCTGGGATTTGATTGCATCAGCAACACTATGACTGGACTTAACTAACATAATGATATGTTAAAAAACAGAGACTACCTCCAAACAAGTCTGTGTAGCATGGTACCTTATCTTTCTCAATAAAGTGCAACCTGTCTGTGATTCAGAAGTGTAGCTGAACAAACATGATGTGATGCCTGAACTAATTAACCCTGAGACTGGGTTGTTTGGCAGTGGTAGATTTGTCTTTGATTCCTCTGAAGGTGTAAATTTTTGGCCATCTGCTTTCCAGTAAAAGCATGGAACTAAGTTCTGCTAGGGCTATACATATCCATATTACATATTACATGGTATATATATATATATATAATGTGTATTTATGATATATATATATATGTATATATAAAATAAATCTGAAAAACCTTTACTAGGGTAGATTTTGTACCTGAACTAGTGGGAGCTTAAGAAAACTTGGAGTGAATAATGGACTGTTCAAGACAGGAGAAAACTCCCACAAAGATACATGCCTAACTTGGGTTGAGATAAATGCCTTGTTTTGTTGGTGGATTGCTATCAGATGGCTTTTCTTGTTTACCCATTTCCTACACAGTGGCTATGGTGGTACTGCAGTGCTTACCTTAACTCAGTAATTCTGTGTTTGGATATTTGGTAAGCAATGCCGAATCCTGAGTCTTTGCCATCAAGCAAGCACAATAGGTTTGATAATTCTGTCAGTGGATAGGACATAGAAAGACTGGAAAGAATATGTCTCTTGGTGAGGTAGTTTTAATTAAACACTTGTCTCACGATAGTGACTTTTGGAGTGATGCTCAATGTCAAAAACTCAGGGAAAGTGAAAAAGTGGATTTTATTAAGTCTGTCAAAAATCGTTTAGGTGTTTCTACAAGATGGTTCAGTTTCAAGAGCAGGGGCTGAGAAAATAGTATGCAAGGATGAGTTTCATTTGGGATGCTACAGTATTTGCTTGGAAGGTATGATTTCTGGCAGAGCTGGGAGATCAGCAGTGTGGGTGAATTACTTAGTCTTTTGGCTCAGATAAAAGACTGTTATTATCAAATCCAGCTCTGGATACATTTTATTTGTGTGTCTGAATATCAAGAAGCTCAGCAGAAGCATTGTCAGTGGTAGCATAGGTTTCTACCAGAAGTGTAGGGATAAGTCTTGTACTTCAGGAATGTGCTGGATACTCTACACTGATGTCATAGTTCTGAAATGGAAATGTCAAGTATACTGCACACATGTAGGCTGAATCAGGCTCTAATTCACACACCAAACTCTTTCAAGAAAGTTCTAGGCCTCCTGTGAAAACATACAATATCCTGCAATGTGATGAGAGGATTCGCTAAAGCTGTCCCAGGCCAGACTCCAGTGGGTTCTGTTCAGAGTAGGTTTAGAGGTCCATGTCCCACAATGGGCAAGACAAATGTGACACAGACCTGAGCAGGTCCAGAAAAAACGTCTGGGGAACTTTATGAGTAGAAATGCAGATATGTGAGGACATTCGATGGCTTCCAGGCAAGTATGCTACTAAGAGTGAATTTTAAGCTTCTGAATATTGGAAATAGTTATGCCTCAGGTCCTGCTGCAGGAAATAGTGTTGAAATATTGTAGCAACAATTTAGCAGAGGTCAGTGGAAGCTCTTATGGGAGGATAAGGTGATTTTATTTCAAATTAAATCTTAAGTAAAACAGATTTCACCCATTCACGCTCAGACCCTTATTCCCACATAAACAAGAAGTGTAAACACAGGTATTCTGTTCAGCATGCAAGCATCTAGGTGCTGTATCCATGTCGTCCATTTAGGATTCTTTGTGAGGATGCTGGACAAGGATACCATTTGCTGAGTTCTGCTTACAGCTATTAGGTTCTCCTTGGGTTGGCAGCCGTCTCTTGCTCTAGGTTATGCTATTCCTCAGCCAGTAGGAACCTTCCCATCCCATCCCACCTCTGTCATCAGGACTTTCTCACTATACTTGGTCCTGTGACCCGGATGTTCTAAAAAGTTGCAAGCAGACATAAGATTTCTCTTGTGGCTTTTCTTTCAGCCTTTCATACACACACACAGATTAGATTTTTTGTAGTAGCTTGGTACATTCAACAACATGATTGAGAACTTAAGGAAGCCCCATGTTCATGAAATGAAACAAAACTGAATTTTTCTAAATGAAATTTTAAAGATTTCTAGGCTCTTGCTCATGCAAATTCATTCCATCCAAATGAACTGCTAAAAACTAAGGCATTGATTTAATTGGCCTTTCACATAGAAAGAATATAAAACTGTATTGCCAGTAAGAAGGAAAAAAGTAAAATCTTAAAGCATTGCTATTTAAAGACTACATTCTGTGGTGACTAAAATTTCATTTCATTTCAATGCAGAAAAGATTCACTAATCTTGAATCTTTGAGGTCATCTAATGACTGCCTCTTTCTTTCCTGCTTTCCTATGCTTCAGGCCAATAAACTAGCATTTATTCTGAAAATAGATCTTGCTTCCTCAAGCTATCCCTGGAAGACAGTCCCTGGAAGATTTAGTGTTTTGCATATTTCAAGTGTATCTTAAATCTTTAATTGCTTCCTTACACTTCTGTCCCTACATATGATCTGTGGTTAAATTTCTTTTATTTACATCAGAGAACAAATCTATTTATTTATTTATCTATGTATCTTTTTATTTATTTATTTTATGGGTTCAATCATTTTGTATCTTTGGGCAAATTGTGCTGCGTGGCACTGTAGACTGACCATAGGAAACATGAAAATTCTTGATCTGAAATGTAATAGTTTTGATCAGATCATGTAAAGTAATCCCATCCAAGTCCGAAAAGATAAATATGGCTGCAGGCATCACTTGTACAAATAAAATATGCCAAATACCTATCTTAATTTCTGGAAGTTGAATTTCTTCTCCTTTTCATTTTTCCTCCTGATGCTAGAGTTGTGTCCTCATCTGGTGTAAATAGAAATCCCTCTATAAGGTTGGAATTAGACAGATTTAGACCAGCTGAGCCAATCTCCCCTCACTGTGCACACTTCGTGCTCTCTGTGTGCTTCCAGCTGTGTGCTCCTTAAGAAATGGCCTCCAACAGCTCTCTAAAAGCTATTTCAAGTTTAAATTTTGTTGCTTTCCTTCTGTAAGAATCTTTGTGGTGGAATGCTATTAACATAATTTAGAAACAACAGAGACCTCTTGTCTAGAAGAAACACCTTTATGTCAAGTTTCAAGCAGAAAACTACATCAAACTGTGCTTTCATCTTATCAACATGGGGTCTAGCAATGTTCTTAGTTTCTACCAGACGGTGATTCTATGGTCAGTAACATTAACTTTTTCCTTTCTGGATTGCTTAGTAGTACAAATCTGATAGAAATGGCAATGCTTAGTAGTCAGACTGAATTATGCAAATTCCAGAGTCGTTTCTTGCTCTCCTGGCAAACTGTTGTACTATAGGTTTTCTGGGGGGTGGATTGCCTTACTGCTTGCCCCTATGGTTTGAACTGTATTTTCCTGCATAGAGTTCCAGATAAAAATGGATGAAATTGACAGAATAACACAATATCTGCTCATCAAAATAATATCACCAGGATATTATCTTCATGTTATTTAGGGAAAAGGAAACTAAAAGCACCTTCACTATGAAGTATGTACATTCTCCTTCTCTTCCTCAGAGGAGATTAATCATTCTTGAGCCCTTGACTCTTCAGAGATTCACTGCTGTATTTTAGGTTTTCAGATTTTTCACACTAAACATGGTGATCACATTCCTCCTAATAGGAAAAGAACTTCAGACCAGTCTTTGTTCTTTTGCCAGAAGAGTTCATAAGCAACTACATGCATACCCTACCAGGTGGTCTTCTGCAGAATATATGAAAATCTGGGCTTCCTCTTGGACTTGTACATAAGATGCAAGATAGTGGAAGACAGATATGTAAAGAAAACACAGAATATTTTCAGGAGAGGAAAGAAGAATTTAATAGAGATTGTCCAAAACTCAGTAAAGCAAGCAACCAATATAGTGTGCATTAAGAAGACAGTTTCTAAAGCTGAAAACCCAAACCCGTTATTTTGCTGACCATTACTTTGGAATCAGAATGTTAGTCAAAAGGGTATTTGAAGAGTCATCCACCTTTTGGAAATACATTATCTATTGCTACCTGTAGGCAGTGAAAATGCAAGAAACCACAACAGGATCTGATTGTGTGTTGTAGCCATTGATTGGACTGACTTTTTTTCCTCTTCTGAGGTCTTCTGTGTGCCTAGCTTGGATATTGCATTTTAGATGTAAGGTTTTACTTTATAATCACTGCTATGTCAACTGATATGAGTGCCAGGCAGCATTGTTCCAGTCTGGGGCTGGTATGAACAAGCGGAGACATCCAGGTCAGCTGCTACTGAATGATGAATGAATACCCAGGCTCAGTACCATTTTCGGAGATAAACCTACTCTCTTTACCCCTCCTTTCCACATAATAACAGTAGTGATATTATATCGTACTATGCATGTAGATTAGGGCTCCAGTCCCCTGTACTGGGGATTCAAAATAGGAACATTCTTTGGTTCCCCTGTGACTTCTTCCCTATAAATCCTCATTTTCCTTCTTTCTCAGAGGAGAGGAGTCACTCTTGAGCCCTTGACTCTTCAGAGATTCACTGTTGCATTTTAGGTTTCCAGATTTTTCTCACTAAATGTGGTGATCACATTCCTCCTAATAGGAAGAGGACTTCAGACCAGTCTTTGCTCTTTTGCCAGGAGAGTTCATCAGTGAAAAAGCAGCTTCCACTAGAGCAGATTAAAAAGCAAATATCCAGATATTTATGGCAAAAGAATCACTGAACTTTTCCAGTAATCTTATACAGTTTTGCATACAGTAAATATCTAGGATATAAGTATATATCTTTATGCATAAGTATCATGAACAGTACTACAGAGATAAGTATTACTGTTTTTGTAAAACTCCTCACATTGTATTACACAGCAATGCACAATTTTGAGAGAAAAAACAGCGCTGGAGTGTTTTTCTGATGGATTTAATTTTGTTATAGTTTGGGAAATCCACCTGGTTTGGATGTTTTCCATGTAAAGTTTCACAAATAGCCAAAATGTATATTTAATTTTGTAATCTTGCTAATATTCTCATTCCTTGCAGTACACACAAGCATTTCTTGCTTGTGGATTGCTTACTCTCATAATATGCCAGCCTTATACAACATATTTTTTTGTGGCCCACATAAACCTCAATTACAGGCTGGTTTACTTGTCAACAAGTTATGGCTTAACATAACTCTTTAAGCTAAATTGAATTCCATTATTTTTACTGGTAGCATTCTTCATCTCTGTCTATCTACCATCTTATAGACACTTGGTTGTAATTTTGAAATTGAACATCTTCACCAAAAATCTCTGTGATTGTACTACTTTGCAAAAAGAAAGTTTATTGGTTGGTCATAAGTTCAAGATAGCTCAGATGATTCAGAAATATTTTCACAAATTCAAAGCATTATTATATTGGATTTGTTTGGGTTTTTCTAATAATTGCAGTTTATGATAAATTGAATGGATGCTGAAAAACTGAAACTGAAAACACTACCAAGACTGAAAGTTTTTATGGAATACAGATAATTTCCTTCAGCTGTTGCTATAAGAGACATTGCTATTCTTCAGTTCAAGCGAGAAACAGAACTGAGACCTTTTTTCTTCATAATACAGACAACACTATTTTTTTCAAATGTGTACTTCTTCTCTGATGAAATTACCACAATGGAACAAGCACAGAAAATAGAGATCACAAATAGCTCCAAGGCTAAATTTTGTAACAAGTTATTTTGAAAATACTTTAAAAAAACCGCATGCAGAGAATTCTAGATTAGTCAGCTAACAATTAATAGTCTGAAGAAATATCTAAGTGTGTTGGGTAAAGTATTCATGGCTTTCAGTATAAGAAAGAAAATGATGGCTTGTGGCCATGCAACTATAATCAGCTGCCTTGGCTTGTCAAAAGTGCTTCTAATCTTTTGCTTATAGTCTAAGTATCCGTAAATTAAAAAAAAAAAAAAAAAAAAAAAAAGGCATCTGGAGAAAATAATAAACCTGAAACTACTTTATAGGCCAAAAACTTCTGATCATTAACAGACTTCATATTAAGTTTAAGGAAGGTCAAAGACTTCTAGTATTGAAATATATCTTGTCCTGCTTGGAGAGGAAATGCCTTTAGCCTTTAGCTATATAAATTTTGCTCTTATCAGTCTGCACAAGCACAACCATAAGAGAGGTGATTATATGTTTTTTCTAACCGATTTGACTCTCTTTTATCTGTACACAGACAAACTCTGAAACTTTTCACTCATGGCAATAGTTTCTTATCTGAGGAAAAATATCAAGTTTGTTTGCTAGAAACTATAAACCAGATTGGACTGTTCTGTCCAGATTTTGGAATCATTTCCCCGTGGACCAGTTCCTTGGCCAGCACACAATCCACCCATCAAATCCATATCTTTCCAAAATGGGAAGATGGATGTTGTGAGGGACCGTGTCAAAGGCCTACTGAAGTCCACACAGATTTCATCTGTGGCTCTTCCCTTGACCACTGATGCAGTTATATCAACATAGATGGCCAGTAAGTTGGTCAAGCAGGAGTTGTCCTTGGTGAAGCCATGCCGGTTATATCACCTCTCTCTCTTCCGTGTGCCTTAGCATAGCTTCTTGGAGGATCTGTTCCTTGATCTTCCACAGCAGGAGGTGAGGTTGACAGGTTGGTAGTTCCCTGGGTCATCCTTTTTACTCTCCTTAAAAATGGGTGTGACATTGCCTTTTTTCCAGTCACCAGAGACTTCACTTGATTGCATGCCTTTTCAAATATCATTGAGAGTGGCTTGGCAACTGCATCAGTCAATCTTCTCAGGACTCGGATGCATCTCATCAGGACCCATAGTCTTACAGATGTTCAAATTCCTCAGGTGGCCATAAACATGATCTCTTCTAGCAAAAGGACCCATTCACTTGACGGCTGTGTGAAGAGCAATTGCCAGTGAAGACTGAGGCAAAAATTTTGTGACTACCTCACCCTTCTCCTCATGCATTTTTACCATCCTGTTTGTATTGTCCACTAGGGAGGCATTTGTCTTTGTACTTCCCTTTTCCAATAATGTATCAAAGCCTTTCTTGCTCTTTGCTCCCCTTGCCATGTCCATTTCCAGTTGGACCTTGGCTTTCCTGACCCCGTCCCTAAACAGCCTAGCGACATCCCTATACTTCTCCCAGGATATCTGTCCCTGGTTTCACTGCCTGTGCATTTTCTTCTTGCTCTCTATTTTGACCAGCAGATTCTAGTTCAGTCATGCAAGTCCCTTGCCTTCCTTTCCTGACCTCCTACAGCTACGGATAGAGAGCTCTTCTGCCCTAAGGAGAGGTTCCTTAAAGATTTGCCAGCTTTGCTCCTCCAGTCCCTGGGGACAGTCTCTCAGGAGATTTTGTTGATTACTTCTCTGGAAGAGCTGGAAGCTGGCTTTCCTAAAATTTAGCACCTTAATTTTACTCTTTGTCCTATGTTCCTCAGGAGTATGAACTCCACCACTGCATGATCACTACAACCCAGACATCCAATCCTGAGTTCCCAGTCAGTTTGCTTGTGCTGGTGAGCAACAGGTCCAGTATTGTACCTCACCTTTATGGGGCTGTCTGTTACTTGGCTCAAGAAGTCATTCCAAAAGCTTCCTGGCCTACCTACAGCTCACTGTGCTGTTTTTCAAGCAAATGTCAGGATGGTTGAAGTTTCCCAAAAGGACAAAAGCCTGTGATTACACCTTCTCCTGTAGCTGGAGGTAGAAGGCTTCATCAACAGGCTTCTATAGATCAGATGGCATGTAGTAGACTCCAACCACAAGGCTACCTTTATTGCCTCCATCTCTAACTCTCACCAATAATATCCATAGTCCTTTTCCCAGAGTTTGTCAAAGTCCTAAACCTTAAAAACAGCACAAATTCACTGATTACCAAAGGAATGAACAGGCTTATCAGACAGCAATCTGTTTCATGCCATTTAACTACATTTCTATATTTAAATTAAGGGATGTATTTCATATTTCTTCAGTTGAGCAGAAAGTCTGAGACACATCTAGGAGTCCTCCTTCAGTAGCTCGTATAGGAAACAGGCAAATTTCATCACTTCTGGAATCAGTGGTTTCTGAATCCTAACAAGTTGAAATGGAGCCTTTGGGAGCATGTAGATCTTCATTAATTAGATCAGAGACTTTAGCTAAAAGCAAATTTTTGTACTGTGAACATTAGATGCGATAAACCTCATTCTCCATGGCAAGCTTTGAAGGTAGGAACTGTGTAAGAATTTATGTGAAGTAAATGTTAAGGGAAATTTAATCCTAGATTACTGTAGATTAAATCCTTGCTTTTATGGGGTGTTTGCATTTGTGTTCCTGTCCTCGGTATTATTTTTGTTAATGCTTTGGTGTTTTAACTTCTGCTTTCTGAAATGGAAATAAAAGAATGTGCAGAAATAACCTGTGATAATTTCATTTACCATACTATTTGATGAACACAAAATCCTGTTTGGCTAATGCTACTTTTCATGACATAGGAATACAGAAGCAAAATAGGATTGCACGGCACCCTAGAATTTCAAAGTATTAGTGAGGAAAAACAGAACAATTTTAAACATTTCAGATGCTTAGAAGTTTAGTTATACTGTTTAGTTATAGCTGCTTCATATTATTTCTTGCCAACAACGTATAATTCTCTGTCTTCTGTGCTAAGGACAAGCTAGGCTGACAGGCATAGCAAGTCTACTGCACTTTTGACCTGCCGGTTGCCATTGTTTCCTGTCTACCTACATTAATATTTGTTCACTTGTACATGTCTTCATGTACAACAAAATAAATATGATTTTATAGCATAGCTTCTGGCTGCTATTAAATGGAATAATTACTAGACATTTCTCCTTCATTCCTGCATACAGCTTTTACCTACAGGAGATATTTAATAGGTATATACATATATAAAACAAAACAAAACAAAACAAAATGAAAAAACAACAAAAGCAAAAACCCACAAAAAAAACAAACAAACAAACAAAAAAAAAACCACACACACACACAACTCAAACTCTGCGGCTGGCCTCTCTTGGGAAGGTCTGATGTCTTCCAGTGGAAGGCAGAAGGAAATGAAAACAACCTTATGGAAAAAGAAGAAAGAAGAGAGGAATAGTTTTCCTTCCTTCTTGGATTATATTCCCTTAGGGCTCAACAGAAGTCTGTACTGCATACTAAACATGAAATAGAGGGTTCTGCTTTTCCTAATTCTGTGGTAATAACCCAGCAAGATGAAAAAGCTGATAGGCTGCCCATGCATTTAAAATAGTCTTATAAAAACTTGTTTTAAAAGTAAATGTATTCCGTAAGATAGACTGGAAACAGACATTATTAATGTCCTCACAGAAAAAAAGAAAAAAAAAAAACAATTAATGTTGATGTATCTATACTGAAATTATTTAGAATCAGTGACTAAAAAGTCATTCCTGAGAATGACATGGGAAATGTTTAGCATCAATGCAGTAGCAGACCTGTGGTAAATCCAGGCATCTGTGGAGTACCTGTTTTTTTACAAGGGTGAAAAAACTGAATGAACAGCTGCTGAACAATAAGCATCTACACAATTAAACGATACACTGCATATGAATGTAGTGAAGGGTTTGCTGGATATTCTGCCTAGAATCTCAGTATTGACAAGTTCTTTCACTTCATGTCTATCCCCAGAAGTACAAGTGGTACCTATCTTTTCTTTTGGTAGTTTCTTTCTACTTCTGTGATATCAGCTGTTACAGTTTCTTTGTCAGTTTTTGAATTTCTTCTGTGCATTTCCTTCACTACCAGCCATATGTTTCTTGTAAATACTTCTGTTAACTTTTTTTTGATGCCTTCTTCCAATAGTTTCCATGTGGTCAGCACACAGACAGTTCCATGTTCTTCTTTACCTTTTGGTAGCAACTATTTCCTGACAGCTTTCTTTATTCCTACAGCACTTCCATTCCTCTCCCTTAAGTTCCTAAAGGTGTTTTCTTTTTTTCTTCTCTGTAAATCTCATACTCCTCGACTTTTAATTTCTCTTGACATTACTGAAAACAAAAGTACTAATTATGGTTGGCTAAATATAATCCACTACATGTGGCATTTCTGTAGAAAAGACAGATAGGCTAAGCATTAAAGCATACAAGTGTATAATAGTTATATGAATCTCATTAGAGTAAATGCTTTTTTTGGGATGTCAGTGCTAGTGTGATTTTCTTAGAAAGTACTTGTTTACTTACTCGTACAAAAACAAAGTGGCAGAACCTCTCCTGATTTTTATTCTGTAGTTAAAGGTCTGGAATTCTTCATTGCAGTTCCAAGAGGAAGCAGTAAATATTGTGTGCACACTCATCTGTCAATCGTGGACAAAGTGAATGTGAAAGAAAAACAGTCAGAAGATACTTTTTTGTTATTCCAGTTCCGCATTTATCCCGGTGTGGAGTTATGTCTACACAAGTGCAAGCAAATGCTTTGTGGCATATTAAAGCAAATATAAACAATAAAGCTATTTAAAAGAACAGTTACACAGTGAGAGGACTGTGTAACTCCAACAGCTTGTTTAACCATAGATTGTATTTCCAGAATTCTCTGTCTGCCTTCAATGGAGATCTCTCAAGAAAAATCATAATTCCATTGTTTTTTAATTGTACCAATTGCAATATGTTCATGTTGAACTGAGATCCCAGGTAAAAGAGAAGGTTAAAGACACTTCCAAAGACATCTTAATAAGTTAATACACAGGAGACTAAAAATCATATTCATTATCAAGACAGAGAACTTAAAACTTTGTGTTCTGCACACACAATTTTTTCTCCTGCATCCTGAAATATTTTTTTTCATTAGGTGACCTGAATGTATTAGAAGATAATCTTTTCACATTTAAGCAAAAAGAGCTTCCCAGTGGTAATGTGTTAGCATTTTTTTCATAATATTGCAGTGACTTTGGTATATCCTGATAACTGGAAGAATTTTATTAAAAGATTAATTTAAAATATGTCTTTACAAATACATTAACATTTTATAAGTTCATCTACTGTGTCATTAGTCTGAGATATACAGATCCACATGAATAGATTTCTTCTTCCCCGTTAAAGAAATATATTTTTTTTAATTTGAAACATTCTAACATTTTGTTTTAAATAACAGCTTTTTGATCTCTGAAGACATTCATAGCATGCTAACAAAAAAGAAAACTGTTACTCTACAAAAATGTAATGCGGTTAGATTTTTTCATACGGATGCAATAAAGAGCACTTCTGGTGGCTTGACATTGCACAGCTGAATAGTTTTTGACAGGGAAAATAACTATGGTTTAGTCTGAGCTTTGGCAGAACTACGAGTTATTAAATACTCGAATTAATCCAGTAAGTGAAACTGTCTTATACGCAGGTTGCTTGAAAGTATATTCTCTCCATAGTTACAGACATTTTCATTATGTTAGCATTTTTTCTATTTGAATGTGTTGCTTGTTTCTTAATTTTTATATTGTTTCTGGCATTGATCAGGATGGCCTTTTGGAAGCCTTCAGTTTTCATTTTTTATCTTTTTTTCTCTTCTCGTCCTTTATGATAGGAACTTTTTCTGAAAAAATCTAAAAAAAACATATTCTGATAAAAATAGCAAAAGTTCAGAGCTGCCATTCCAATCAACTGTCTTTAAACTCATTTATTATTTTCAACTCTGAGTTTTATTTGGATCTCTGATTTTCTTGTTTTGCATAAAAAACTTCTGTATCTCTGTGTATATTACCTTACCTATCCTTTGGGCTTCCACTACCATAGCACGTGGGTCCATCAGTCAGCATGTTCTTCTCTTTTCTGGAGCTGGGAATTGCTGTATCTCCTTTCAGATAAAAAGCAGGACACCTCTTTGTGAGCACAACCTGCATTGTGCAGACTCTGATTCTGGAGTAAGTTACAAAAAGAATGGCTCTGACACAAGCAGAAGCAGCTCCAGCACTGCATTCCAACACAGCTGCACTGCTTCTATGCCTCAGGTAACATCTCTGTCGAGATCTGTGTCCTGCAGGTGCATTATGTGGCTGGCCCAGGCTCAAACAGGGACTCTGAGTTGGGACAGGGCCACTAACTCTGCTGTCACGGTTTCATGGGTTTTCACTGGTATTCCACATCGCAACAATGTGCAGTGCACTGGGAGCTAAAGAGTTAATGCTGCAGTCCAGTAGAGTGTTGATATTCCCAGTCTCTTGGTCTCAGAAGAGAAGAATTAATTGCAACTCCCAGAAGACTTCATTTTTCTGTTTCCATTTTCCGTTTGGAGGTAAAGATAAAACTGACTGGAAGTCATGAGATGGCATCTTTGTTCTTTCTGCTCCCTAGCCACTTTGCCTACAGCATTAGAGGACTTCGGTTTCAGAAATTCTCTCTTCAGCATTTTGATTTATTAGCTTCAATTTCAGTCATATTATATTGTGTTATCTCACACTCCACTACTATATTTAGTTATTTGAATTTCTTTCCTTTGACTTATTGCTGCTGTTTACCTCGTCCAGGGTTGTCTCATTGCCTTTTCCTTTTCACTCTCTTCCCCCATCTCCCCAGGGCGTGGATGTGTGGGGTGCCTTTGTCCCCTTGTCATGTAAACCAGGACAAACTGTAACATCCACACAGGTAAACATCACATTAGGAGCACTCTCTCTGCCTCTCTCTTTCCTCCTGACATAGAGCATGTGAAAAGGAACCCAGTGGTTTTGCATGAATTTTGTTTGAACTTGGAGCAGATTCCATAAATCTGGTAAGGGGAAATCCCTCATTAGGTGAGCTCTCTACCTGCATTCCAGGGTCAAATTCTAAGGGCTTGCAACAAATACCTTCATGCTTTGTAGAATGAATAGTGAAAACTCACTCTTTGGATTACATAAGTAGTTAGTAAGGAAGGATTCTCATGGTAGAAATATACACACATTTGAGGAGAAATCTGTCCATGAAGACAGGGAAGAGTAGCTGACATACACAGGAGTAATGAAGTGTATTAAATGTGAAATAGGTAAATCATGAAGCCAATATATTTTACCAAGTCTTTCCAGACATGGCTTTGCTTCCTTAAATGAAGTTATTTACTTTATTAGGAGACGTAAGTTTCCTTCTAGTGTGGAAGAATGGCCAAAATAATATTGAAGGTGAATTTGCTCAATGGACCACTTTTTTTTTCCCCTGATAAATGGCAGTTTATTCATTTCTGTTATATTGAAATGTGACATGTGGTTGCACTGAAGGCAAAACATGGAAAAAGTGTAAACTGATCACCAGAGGATTTGAGCTGTGTTAGATGAAAAGTAACGAAGAGATGGCAGTGGAAAAATTCCAGAACATGATTATCTCTCACATTAAACTTAAGTTATATTACGTTTGTATTCAGTCATCCCATATCAGGTTACAAAATAATGTGTGAGCTATTTCTACAGCCATTTATGATTCTATTTGTTTTCTGAACTTTATTAGTATTTAGTGTTACCCGCACTATCACAGATATAACATAAACATTTTCCTTTTTTTTTTTTTTTGGTGATAGAAAATTTTAAGCATTTATTCATTAGAATAATAACATATTTTGTGTAAAGAAAGCTGTTTTGTACAAACCAAACAAAAGGACTCTTAGTGTGTAAGAGAACATACAATTTTATAGTTTCTTGGGACTTTTAACTCTTTCTTTTTCCCTTCCCTTCCCTTCCCTTCCTTTCCTTTCCCTTCCCTTGCAGCTGAGCCAAAATAGTCTCCTCCAAGTTGTAACCAGTTGGCAAAAATAAAATGGAAATACATGTGGAAACTTCTGTTTTCTGTCATTTTAAATACCTGTTCATTAGGGAAATGTTCACTAATTTTTTATTAGAATGGATTCCATGTGTAGGGGCTGAGTGTTACTGACAGTACTACAAATATAAGCCTTGATTATTACAAAGGAAGGCACTAAGGCAAGTACCTCTTATATCAAGTATCTGGTAGGGGTTAAATTTTGTGCCTGGTCAGAAGTTAATGGAGACAAAGTTTAAAGCAGTTGCAGTTAGAGCTGAGGGATGCTAATTTCAGGAATACTGTTCTCAGTCATGCAGGAGAGGAGGTGAGTTTTTTTGTGCTCAGCTGTGTGACTGTTGCCAGGTTATAAAGATCAAGTATTTTATAGTATAATTTCATTTTACTGCTTTATTCCATGTAAGGAGGCAGTCAAGGAAACCAGTTTAGATAAGGAAATGTCAGAAATACATACTTTGCTGTGCTTTAATTTTAGATCTGTTTTATGTTTCTCTACTGCAAAATTATAGCCTATAGGAGCACTGGGTTCCCAACTCAGCAACCCAACTTGGAACTGTGACCTTCTGCAAAATGTTGTGTTGGGAAAAATAGGCAAACTCAAATCCAATCATCATAGTTGCTCTGTATTCTGTAATCTGTATTCTGATTAAAAACTTGCTGAACTCTACAGGAATTTCACAGTTCCACAGGAACTCTTCTATACTTTAAAATAGTTCCAGGTTAAAAAACAGAGCTCTTTATCAAACATTTTTTAGGATGGAGAAGAAAAAGTTTGCACATAAGTCCTGACATTGAAACACATAGTAAAACTGTTGTCTCCCACAGCACTAATATTTCAATTTGAAGTTCCTTAACAGTTGACCTGTGTCCATACTGAAGCCATGTGCTAGAAGCTAGCAGAACTAAAGTAACTCTACTTCTACATCATCCTGTAGGAGACCTTAACTTCACAGTCTGTATGGGAAGTACTCCAGAATTAGCAGATTAATGCAACATTTTTATTAATTGTTGAAAGTAGAAGAATCATGAAAACCAATCTGCAGCCTGTTTCCTCCATTCCTGCTGGTGGGATTACAATGATCACCATCATATGGAAAATCCATTAAAGGTAGATCACACACTGCCTTGGTGAAAGATTTCCTATATGTATTTTTTTACAGTACCTAATTCAATGCAGCGACATGTTAGTTCATTTTCAGATCACTGAAAGGTAAATATTCAGTCACAGACAAAATAGCTCATTTGTCAAAAAATGGCAACATATGAGTCTTTACACAGGTCATGCCTCTAAGCAGTTGGACACAGCTCTATAAGAATATTCAGTATTTATACACGTGCAGACCAGAAAAATGTGATTCTTCACTCTAGGTTTTGTCTCACTAATTTTGCCAACATCTTCTATAACTACAGTCTGTTTTCTACACAGACCTAACCTGTTCCAGCACAGTCACTCAGTGAAATGGGTCTTCTTGCAACCTTCTTATAGCTCAAACTATTTGTGGAGAAGGGAGAAAAAAGAAGAGAGAGGATAGTGCCGCTGTCTGGGGGGTTCAGGACTCCGTTTGCTTTTTTGGGAGTTGATGCCATTTAAAGCTAGACATTTCTGCTAGACACTCTTTAAACTGCAGAAAAGATGCTTGATAATAAAATGTCATGAGACACATCCAAAATGGCTATAGAATAGGATAAGGGAACAGAAAGTACCCTCATTTGGAGGCAAGTAAAACATTTTGTAAAGGTTTTCCTTGATGAAAATGAACTGATGCAGAAAGGCTAATACTGAGAATGAGTATCATTTATGTTTTAAGGAAAAAGCATGTTCCCTCACTAAATCTCAATGTCTTAAAGCTTGCCTTAGATTTAAACTTTCTTAGGGGTCTGCAGAGACGAGTAATTTATGTTTATGTAAGGAGGAAGAGATCCTTTGCACAAGCACTGCAGTAATACCTTTGGTATGCACTTTGAGGTCTGTAAAATTGCTTTTTCTGGGGAAAACAGTTCATGAAATTTCCATAGCTAATGCCAATTTGCACAATCCAAGTAAATGTCCTGGGATATTCTCTGAAGGCTGAAGGGATGATTACACCCACAGCACCTCCTCCCACCACAACAGTCATGAAGGCTGTAGGTAATAGGCATCCCCTCTCACACTTCCTCTGAAGTCATATCACGTCTGAACCTATCTTCGTGTCACATTCACATAGATTTATGGTTAGTAATAGCTCTACTTAGCAATATTTTATTGTTCATTAATACATATGCAAAAAGGGGAGTTGTTTCCAGTGAACCAAAGGAAAATATGCATTACTTTTAGGGTGGTGGCAAGTTTTTACCCAGTGGGTGTGGACATTTCTTGAACTATGTTATATTATTTTTCTCACATTCAGAACACATGGGGAAAGGAGAAGTATATATACCCTTTCCCCATAGTAAAACATTAAAATACAAAGAATTTTCCTCTTCTTTCTTTTGGCTTTACACTAAGAATTCAGTTTTTACCTTCCATATTGCTCAACAAACTGCTAAAAATTTCCAGCAGCTACATTTTTCAGTGAAGCCAAGTACAGTATGATGTTTTCCAAAAGCTGAATGAAACAATCCATTGAAAATGTCAGTCAGAAGCCAGAGCATAATTTTATTTATTTATTTTTTGATCCTAGTTCAGAATTCATGATTAGCATGTGGCAAACTGTAAAATGAAGTGGAACAAAACTGCCTGAAATAAATTTCACCTTGACCTGATTTCCACTTGACTGAATTTGTTGTAGTAAACTGGTGACACATAGTGGATAAACAGTAACACATGTCTGCATTTGAAAAGGGAGAACAGATGGTAAACACAGTGATATAAGAACTGTTACACAAGAGGTTTGTGTATAATTCAGAAAGGTCAAATCCCCTGAAAGCCGAAACAAGTTTGATAAGGGAGAGGAATTCATTGACAAGAAGGAGTGAAGTGGGCACAACTGATGAAGGTCGGTGCTCCTCAGAGGGTTTCACTCAGAAAAGGCATCTGGCCACATCTGCCTCCTTTAAAAAAAAACAAAAAAACAAACAAAAAAAAGCAACAACACTTGGAGGTATTACTCATTTTTAATGATACTTCCTTGTAGGAAGAACACTTTGCTGGTCCACCAATTGGATTTGTGTCACTGTTCTAAAAAGCACTTCTTGTGCAACAGGAAAATACATGCTTGTTGTGGTTTGGAATGCAGTTTGACCTTCTAAAGACATTGATTTACTGGATAAGATCTCCTTCAGTGTGGATTATCTACTTCTGTTGGCCTGCTGATCTGATCCATCTGACCATGAGTGCTGCATTGGGTAAAGGAGTCTTAGCGGAGCTCAGGCAGGATTGGGAAGGCAGATGTCTTTGAATGTTTTTAGTGTCTTCATGTCTGCTTGGTGTGTGGGGTTAATATCCTTATTTTGAATATCAGGAGCGAGTAATTGGTTCAGTGGCCACGTGGGCTGGAATAAGAAGCAGAATCTCCCAAGACCTAGGTAAATTTCCTGCACATTGAACTGTCTTCTACCAGAAGCACACATGAAGGATTTTGTCAAGTGGTGCTGAAAAAGGAAAATAACTGTTCTATTCTGCCTTATAGATGCTTGAAGCATTCATGGTCACTAAGAGAAAAAAGGAAAAAAGAAAAGAAGGTGAAAATCCATAAAATAGTTCACTAGCCAATGGTAGTGTTGTTGTTGGGAAGTTCCCAGATCTCCTTTCATTAGTATTTCTAGAAATCCAAGCAAAAGAAAAGTTTTGCACATGAAAATATTTCCTTGCACATATCCATGCTTTATCTTGTAATATGCTTTAAAGACATTAGATATTGTTGCTCATAGATACACCAAAATATATCTACAAAGGAAGTTAGATAATAAGAAATTTAGCAGAAAATCATGTCTGCAAAGTGTGAAGATTTTAGTTTTCCAAACGATTCAAGGAAATTTTATTAAAATGAAATTCATGGTAAAATAGCTATTCTCCTTCAAAGATAGGTTCTATTGTTAAAAATACACCTAGAGAGTGTTATCCCTAAACCATATTTTTTCAATCAATTCTTGGCAGCAGACTATAAATTTTAAATTGAAGTATCTCTGTTTAAGGACTCCCAGAAAAGAGAGATGGAGTGAAAAATTAGGTGCTGAAGTCAGGCATGTTGAATGTTCAGCTTGTATCTGTTTTCAAGAATTAACAATGCCAAAGTCATTTCACTTGTGACTTATTTAACAGCTGTCTGCAATTGGAGATCCAAATTTAGTCTCTTATCACATCTTTTACATTAGGATTTACGTATTCCCTTAAAACAAATGTACTTTGAGCCAACAATTTTCTCAATAATAAAAGATTTTCTTTTAGCTGAATAGAGACCTTGCTCATATCTCTGCCAAACAACAGATATCTCTCTGTCCCTTACAGATGTGTCTGAAATTTCATTAGTGGCTACAGCCCTGAGGCTAAAAGGTTTGTAGCCTTGACATTCTCAGAGTCTAGGATGAGTAGAGATGCTGTTCTGTTTTCTTCCTTAGTTCCTCAAAGTAAGGTTACTTCTATACAGTTTCCACCCCTAACTTGCATTTTTCTTCTCCCCATGGTGACTTTTACATATTAACTGAGGAAACACAATGAAGGCCAAAACGCACAGAATATGGCACAGCTCCAAGCTTCCTGAGGAATTTCTAAGCTGTTCAGATCATAGTCTAAGATGTGCCTCTGTGCAGTTCTCATGCTACAGACTCCCAGACTCTAACAGCGGATCCTGTTGCTGTCACCCCACTAGTGCTGAAAGGGCAGGTGGCTTTCCCCTTGATTCTCCATTAAGTGGAGCCATTTGTTTATCAACCTCTCCAAGGTTACATGTCAAACAAGTGTGTTGCCTTTTTTTTATTTTTTATTTTTTATTTCCTCTTCTTTATACCTTGCATGATTTTTCTTCATTATCTATTCTGTGTAATTTATTTCTCTAAAAACTGTTGGACACTTTGCGTGTGTTCTGAGGACTGTGGAGAAACTACTCTGTTTGGCTTTCCTCTACTCATTTTTGTACTTCACTGTGAATGCACTGTGTGGGGTTACTTCTTGATGAAGTACAACTGCTTTACTGCACATCAGAAAAGGATAAATGCAGTGAAATACTGACAACCAAAAAATAGTGACAGGTTCATTGATCAAGACATTTCATGTATCTATCTCTGTATATACAAACGGATGCACGGAATGCTTTTTCTGACCATTATGAAAAATGATCATGCAATCCCCATAAGCAGTAGTACTGTTAGTGTTAACTCTAACCTACAGAGTATGTTTGAAGGTTCACTCCCGTCCAGTAATACTCTTTTCTCAGAGTCCTTGTCCTACTCCTCCAGAATAAGTGACAGTTTCTATGTAATTCAAAAAAAATATTTTTTTTTCTCTTGTAGGTTTAGTCTATCGGAATAATTTGGTCTCTTATAATATAGTAGCATTTCTTTGACTTATTCTAGAATATCACTGTTTTCCTCTCTCTTCAGTAAGATAATGCTGTATTTAAATGGAAATGACATCAATTCCAGAATTCGCGAATATCTTCATAATCGCATAAGATCCTAAACATGGCTCAATCTACATCTCCTGATTTAGGCTATATTTACACTAGCAATTTGTGAAGAGCACTAAGGGTTGATCAGTAGAGCAAGACAATTGATACCTCAAGGATCAGGTAACCACATGAGTTTCAGGAGTTTTATCCTAGACTAGTTTTAGCCTAGTCCTAGGGACAGAATCTCTGTTAACCAGGGGAATGTATTTCATGGTGTCCTAAATTAGATTCATCAGTAAGTAGTCCAGATCATGTACTTGGAACTCAGCTTGTTCTATAGTCCAAAGGAGATACAGTGGGGAAACTGTGCAAGTAATTTAAGAATGCCCTCCTGACCTAAACGGAACTGAATAAATGTTAGCTGTATCTGTAGCCACCAATCCAACCAGTAAGTGATGAATATCAAAGAGATTACTCACAATTCACAAACTGAACTGCACTTGTGCAGAGAAGTTGCTAAATGGGAAAAGCAACCAAATCAATTATCAGTGTGTTTTGGAAGGAATCCAAATGTCTCTTTCTTTCTCAACTGAGACTTCAAGGTGAATATTTAGACTGTTAATGTATACATTGTATAGCTCTGATGTCAAATCTAAAACAAGTTACTAAAAACTGGTAATCTGAATATCAAATCAGCATCTTTATTTAAGGAGCAAATTAGGTACATTTTAAGTCCTCCAAAATAGAAGCATTTGTTTCAAGGTGAATACATACAGAAGAGAATGCCTCTAACTTAGACAATACAGAGGGTTTCTGGAATGTATTTAATAACTGTAATATGGTGTCATATTTCTGTTACATTATATTAGATTGAACTTACTATTATGTCATACCTTTATTTTATGAACCTGGAAATATTCTTTTTTTTTTTATTTTTTTCATCAAATGACATTTAAAAGAAAGGATCACCAAGGTTACCTCAGTGCTGCTCTTTCAGAACTACTTAATAGTTCTGTCTTTAAAGGTCATGAATAAAGGGTAAAGTTCTTGGCTTTCTGCTTTTAGAATACTTTTCCCTTATTTTTTACTTAATGGAGGTTACCTTAAGTTTCTGCATCTCAAGACAGGAATTTAAAAAAAGCCTGACAACAAAAACGGGTATTAAGCTCACCGTGTGTTTTATGGAAGGACCATATTATCAGTGAATCATGCAAAGTGTTATCAGTATCCCATAAAGGATATGATGTTGAAAGTCAGTTTTTCTTTTCAGTACTTGCTTGTTCCATCTGAGAACCATATTTCTCTGTGCTAATTTGAATTATTTTTCATTTCAAGTGTAAGATTATGGTAGGAAATACTGAAAAATCCACTAAATTATTGATAGCTACCTCATCTTAAACATTTGTTGATTTGTGAAAGGAGTCTAATTAGTACATTGGAGAAGGTAAAGTTCACATGACATTACATATGGGCCTTCAACAGTATCTGATTTGCAAAACCAGGCAGAAAACTCTGTTCAAAAGGAACTGGGATAATTCTGAAGGTGGGGCGGTGGAAGAACTCTCCATGTTTGCACATTCCAATATAGATCTCACCTGCATAAAGTTTCTCCTTCCTAAAAAATTTAAGCAGCAGTTTGTGGTTCCAATATACTTGTCTATTACCTGGAAACTGATAAGTTAAAGAAGGACTTCACTACCTGAGCTGCAATGATTTGGTTGGCTGTCCAGGTTTTATTGAATCTTTAATGTTATAGAGTTTACACACCTTCTTAGTAGGTTCTAAGCTCCAGGCTCACGTTTTTGAGGTGTGATATTCCCTCTTTTTTTTTTTTTCCAAGCCGAAGACTGCGTGACAACTTCTAAACATCTGTGTTGGTGTCTTATATTCGCAGAGTAATTTAAAGGCAGGTCAAAGAAAAGTTCCTTGTGCTTGTGAGGGGAGAAATAGAGTATTTCTTAATCCTGTAGAGCCTCAGGTGACTTGTACCTGATATAAAATTTTCTCTACTCTCATATCACCATCATTACATCTAAATGGCTTTATCAGAATCTGAAAAATAACAAATGATAAATTAAGTCAGAAAATGATCAACAACCAGTTTACCAGTTCCTTATTTGGAAAGTTGTTTTTTTGTTTGTTTGTTTGTTTGTTTTTGTTTTTGACCATCCACTTTCAACACATAAACTCACTGATAAAATTAGTTCAGATCGTTTTTATTTTTAAAATAGAGGACATCTTAGTGAAGACCAATTCAGTGAATGCCTACATGGAAATTTAATGTTTAAATTTCCATAAATGAAGAAAATAATTAGCGATGTGTACGAAAAGGGTTAAACAACAGATTCCGTGTTGGATACTTACTACATCTACAGTGCAGGATATGCACACATATGTTATACACCTTGGTTATGCCCAAAAGATTGTCAACCATGCAATTAGAGATAAGTTCAGGAAAACATAAAAATCTAAAATTGGAATAGAATGCCTATAACCACACAACGTACAAATATCTCTTAAGTCTCATAGATCTAACCACAGGCTTATCACCAAACAAATTTACTAAGGTCAGATATCTGCATGTGTTAGTTGCATACGTAACTTGAGGTCAGCTTTTGTGACTAACTGAAATTTACAGGAACTTTTTAAGAATCTGCTTTATGCCTACTAGCTGGAAATCTGAAATTAAAGGTCAAAAAATGAATGCATTTGTGGAAAAATCTCTATGGTAATAGAAAAAAAAAAATGCAGTGCATGAGAAGTTGATATCAAATGAAGGAAACAGAAATGCCTGTGAAACATGGCATATGAAATGTAAACAAAAATTTATGGGAGAAAAAAAAAAACATTGAAGAGGTTCTCTCAAAGGGTGTTGAAACTATTAGGAAAATTTCTTTAATTACATCAGAAGACAAAGCTGGATATGAAATCATTGGACAACACAATGTCTAAAGGACAAAAATAAAGTGAATGGTAAGGCCATATCAGAAAAGCCCACTAAAGTTTTGAATCAGGAGTAACGTCTGATTAATGTTGAACATTGAGGGGAAGTTTCCATTTAATACATATTTTTTTGTAACATAGCTATAAGAAGAATATGGAATGTATGTATAGTAATTATTGGATGAAACAGACAATTTAGATTTCAGTAGGTCAGCGGGACTGGTTGATATTTTTCTGAGGATATTGAGGGAAATAAAATCTAAACTTTTAGACCTGATGACCTGATTGTGTTATCTGTCATTACAAAGTGCCTCTGTGCCAAAAGACTGGTTAATTGGTAATGTCTTGGCCATCTACAAACAGGGCTGTGGGGCAGATCCTGGAAAATGCAAACTAGTGAGTCTGTTTTCCTTCCCTGATAATATGATATGGTCTGTAATAGGGAAAAAGATCAAGGAGCACATGAATGAGTACAGGATGTTGGAAAGGAGTCAGCATGGGTTCTGCAAGAAGCAGTCTCACCACTTCAGCCTATGGGTACTCTCTGAATGCACTGTCAAGCACTCAACACATGAAAACTGAATTTTCAAAGTCTTTGATGAGGCTCAACAGAAAAGGTTACTGAAGAATCTAGATTATTTGTTCTACAAGTTTGAAGCAAATATAATCTTCAACCTTGGGTTCAGCTGCTGGTGATACATGTTCCATGCATCATAACTGCATCTTAGCACAGTTTTAACCAAGAAGATTGCTGTTAAAAATGTGGGAAGGTACATGAGCTGAAGGCATTCAAGATAAAAAAAAGTAGAAACACAGCAAAAGAGTGAGATGGTAATTGTTGAGAAAGTAATAATCTGCATCTCAAGAATTCAAGAGGAAAAATGCTGACATGAAAGAGTACAATCCTAAAGAAAAAAAAAGCCCAAATATTTATGAGATGGTAAGATCAACAGGGTAAAGGACATTCCAAGTTGCAGTGGAGAGCTGGCTGATGCACTCTAGGCTAGGTGAGGCTCATTGGGTTCTTGTTGTTGCTTAGAGTATTATTATTTAACCTATTATTATTTATTTACTGTTCAAATGATTGGCACGTACTGTCAGGTAGTATGCATCCTGTTTGAAGAACATCCTTGTGTGCGCAAAAACCAGGTTAATGACAGAATGGGCAGAAGAGAAAGGTTACAGAAAAGATTGATTCATGGACTGTAAAGGACTTAAAAGGTAGAAAGTAGATGGTGTTCCAGTGATCACTTTTCAGAACAGTAACTTGTGGCTGCAACTCAAGATTACTAAGAGGGCAAATTTTGCTCAGTATCTTCACAATTAATCTGGAGGAAATACTAAAACTTTTGTGTAATCAGATTACATATAGTGATGAGCTCCAGAATTTTTTCAGCCTTATTCCTCAAAATATTTCCATTAAATTGCCTAATTCTACACTCTTTTTGATCTCTGACATCTAATTGGAGTGGCCATATTGTTTTGTAAAAATCCAGTCTTGGGAATCTCATGATATCACTGTCATGGGATTCACACACAGTGAATTTGTGTGGATGAATTATGAGATTTTCATATTGTAGCTCTTTTCCATTATGGCTTATCAGGAAAAAATAAAGATGTCTGGAGTACTGTTGTGCCAAATGTGTAGCAAAGTCAGTTGTTGAGTAAATTATGTACATTTTCTTAAAAGTTAGTACTATTGGATATTGTTATGGAAGCCTTCAAAATTATTGACTGCTTTTTATCTTGTGTAATCTTCTTTAAAAAAATCTATATAAAAATTTCTAAGTGAATATCTAACAGAATAGTAAGATCAGTCCTCACTGTGACTTTTCCTTAATGCCTATATTCCAGAACAGAACTCGG
>PPHD01002286.1:0-36801 GCA_002909625.1 Bambusicola thoracicus | reverse complement strand
GATGTCCCGGTACTTGCATGCTATGGCAATACAACTGTACAAATGCAGCTCGCTTCTATCCTGCTTTGCTCTCCAATCTACAAAGTGCATTCTGCAAACTTCAGACAGAATTCCAAAGAAGGATTGTTTTCCTCTGCCAAAGCCTACTGGCTTCCAGGCTGATCAAAGCAGCCATCACACTGGGCTTGAGGAGCTGTGAACATGACAAATCAAAGCTGTGGATGAGATATAACTATCTCCACAGCAGTATGGCTGACTAGTAAAAATATCACAGCACACGATCACAAGAGCATACGAAAACTTGAATAACAAACAATGCTTTGGCTCTAGCTTATCAAAGGAAGGCAGCTTGCTGATATAAAAGAAAGATGTTTAATATTTGTGGATCTCTCTTCTGAGAAAGGCTTGATTTTGATTGTTGCAGGCACTGTTCCCCGGATCACTGAGTAGAAGGAAACAGCCCGAAAAGTACTTCTTGAGAATTTTAGGAGCTACATTGGAGAGGGTGCAGAGTATCTGAGCCAGTGTGATCACTTCTGTCTGTATTCACTTCATGCAGGTGCCCCATCAGTAAGGATCAATTCAGCTATAGAAATCCCATGTCTCTCAGACTCAGAGTACTGCTATTTCTCCATTGGCCATTGTCACAAAAAAACACTGCGAGCCTCCCTCTACCTAGGTACTAATGCACTGTGCTGAATACAACCTTTTCTCTTACTGAATATTTGCAGTTCTCCTGGGACTCCATGCCTCAACTAGGGCTGCAAAGCACAGCTCTTTCTCCTCATTGTGGGTGTATTTAGGTGGTAGCAAGCATTCACTTGTACACCTCTAAGCTGTTTCCTGGCTCAAAAGCTGTACCATTGAACAGCATGAGAGAAAAAAAACCCCAGCAACAACCCGTAACTTTTTTACTTGTTGGCTCAAAGACAAGAACTGACCAATCTATTTCTAAACCTGGCATCTTGTCAGATCTTTATTTCCACCTTGGGTCCCTCCAGCTTGCTTCCCAGTCTGTGGACACACACTGCTGAGGCATTTCCTGTTCAAGGTGGTTTCTAAGCATTACATCCAGCCAAGCCAGCCAGCGTGGGTTGCCTGTAGGTGGAGGGAAATTCTTCAGGCACTGCTCCCAGCACATGGAATAATGATTCCAAATTATGCTGGGCTCAATTCCAGAGCACTGTACCCCATTCTGAGTTGAAATAGGGTCTGATTGGGCTCAAAATTGACAGCATAATCGAAATAGAAAATCCTTCCATGCTCAAACCTGGATTTACTATTCATTACTAGGCTATCAGAGTGACTGGAACTTCATTTCCCTGGTCATCTCTTTTGGAACACTCCTGCTGCTGCTACTCTTCAGCTGAGGTTAGCAAGACATTGGGTATCTTTTCTTTCTGTCTAGTGTTCCAGATAAAACTCAGAAAAGCTGAGATTGGTTCTCCTGACTGAGAACCAAAAAGCGGAAAGTATTCAGAAGCTTTAAAATGATCAGATTACCATTTATTTGATTCAATTCTTGGTCTAAGAACTGTAGAACTTTTATCTGTCTTTATGGGATGCACACAGGGGCAGTCTCCCTCTCAAATATATACAATCCTAATCTTCACCATCTGATGGAGAAATACCTGCTTAAGTCAAGGTTATGTGGTCACAACAAAGGGCTAGCTCCACATAAGGTTCTCAGTGCTGCAGTTATCTGCCAAAGCCCAAAGCTCTGACAACCTGCATAAATCCCACAAAGACAAACAAAAAGGTTGGCTTCCAGAAGACAAAGTATTTGCAAAGCCCAAGGAAACACTGGCACTCATTGTTCCACCAGTGCTTTGCTATGTCAAACATCTTACGTGTAGGCGTAATCCTCTTCCAGCAAGCTGGCTGCAGCATTAGTAGAAATATTAGCAGCAGAAATATAAGCTTCCTACCAACAAGTAGTACAAATGCCAATATTTGACCCAAGGGCAGTTGAATGACATTTGTCCTCCTTCTTTCCTCTGAATCTGAATGGAAGTGAATAAAAGCATTTTTCCTAGTGATTTTGTCAGCTCTGATGGCATCTCATGACAGAGAACCAGCAGCACTAGATCTGAAATCCTAACATACAATCGGTACGTATATGTTTTTTAGCAGCTTCCAATCTCCTGCTACTGAATTTTGACATCTCTTGGCTGCAACAGAGAGGATTATAAGCAAAATACATGGAAATCAGAAACAAAGGGTCCTAGTATGAGCTTTGCTGCTGACTCCAACATAGCCATGAGCAAACTTCCCCATCTGTAAAACGGGAGGGCAACAAGCTCTGTGATTCTGTCAGATTTTCTAATAACAGCACTGATCTATCCCTGGAAGGAATTCCATCTTTCAGAATACTTCTCTACCCTAAAACCTCAGTGTCTCCACTCTGAGAAGCTTGCTTTGAGAGAACCAGAACATGCACAAGAGAAACAGTACTTAATACTTTCCAGGCTAAGAGACAGCTGGAACGTGCATCTGTTCCAACCACTGAAACAAGAACATCAGACTGTGGAACCAATGAAACACTGTTTGATAGGGAAGGCTTTGGTAATGAGCTCATCAAAATCAAGAAGAGCTAAGGTTTGACAATGCAGGTATGTATAAAATGCAAAAATCCACTGAACATAGGAGGAGGTGTGGGAAGAGAAAAGGATAAAAGAAAATTCCAAACATAGCTCCACTGTAAAAAGAACTTAAGAGACAGCAGAAACCCCCTACTTAAGTATGGTCATATAACTCTTGAGTGTGAAAAGGATGTTTCAATGTGTTGTGTGTTCTTCTGTGCCCTGGGCAACCTTCTTTCAACTGCCTCCTCTGCCACAGACTTCCTGTAGGGATTCAAGGTAATAGATCATTAGCTTACCTATGACTTAGTTTCCCTAGAAGTAGATTGGAGATAAAGTACTTCATCTATTCCACATTATCGACATTGAAACACCACTAATACTGGAGATAGGGGCAGAAGACCAAACTTACAGATGTACACTATAGCTGACTACATTTTACAAATGCCCTTCCAATCCTTAATCTGAGTGATTAGTAACTGGACAGCTTTACTGATAAACTCTGCCTTAAAACAACCTTATATACAAGTCTGAGCCCTCACTCAGGGTTAAAACTTTGTTTCCCAGCAAAAACAGGTGAAGAAACCTGTTCCTCTCTAGAGGAATGCAGAATGAGATTAAACTTACTGTCGGTTTGAGAAAATAGAGGCAATGGACTAAAGGCTGCAAGTAGCCTACCTTAGAAAGCAGAATCAGATCTTTAACACAGTTGCAGGAAATGGTGCAGGCAACCTCAGGTGCCCTGTCCTGCCTCTGTTCCAGTCTGAGCTCGGAGCCTTCCTGTCTGCAACTCTGCTGCTCGATTCTTAAAATGTACTGTTCTCTTTCCCACTCCTCCACAAAGTGCTATGTGCTCCTAGCAGCTATGTTTACCACAGTGCCAAGCACTGCACAAAAATCCTTTAGTCTACATAAATGTATTCTCTGGTCCTTCAGGCTGCACAGGGTCTGAGGAGTGTCATGAAATCAAGATGCAAAAGTAAAGACTGAATCAAGAATGAAATCAACACAGCCACTCAGAGACAACAACAAACCTGTCATCTTACAAGTCATTTAAGAAAATGGTCATTTTAACAGAAAACAAAGCTGAGTTCTGAATCAAAACATTTTTAATTGTCTTTTTACCCAGAAAACTGTGAGCAGGTTTATCCTCAACAACTCTGATCCGTCGGGCACCTGCAGGGATCACAGCTGCTTCGATGTAACCTACAGCAAGAAAAAGGCAGAAGGATGAGAACACCCCACAGACAGTCAGAAGCATCAATCGTTCGGTATCTCACCATGAAAAAATCAACTCCTGCCCATGCTAGGGAATGGGTGGGGAACACTTCAAATGAGATCCCTGCTTTGGCAGCCAAGTTTCACTGCTGTGACTTGCATGGCTATGATTAATCATTTCGTCCTGAGGGACAGAAGTGCACATATGATGCTTAATTGCAACTTAAGGCTTGTGCTTGAGCCTAATTACGTTTGCACTCCCTGAATCTCTCTGGCTCTCCCTCAGTACTGACAGGGATGCATGAAGACTGTTACAGAGCTGATGGAAATTGGCACTGTCAGAAACAACACTCCACATCACAAACCAGATATCTGTAATGTGAAATGAAGTTCCTGATAGATGCCCCTGCTGTCTCCTCTTAAAAATAACAACAACAACAACAAAAACCAACAGGAAAAACCCTACTCAAGGCTACGATCAGTATCTGAGAGAACCCTGTTCCATAAAACATCTGGATGATGCTAAAACTAAATAGAAGGAATTAGTGGGACAACTGGGGAAAAAGAAATTTGTTTTCACTTGCACATTAGCTTTATGAAAATGTTCTGGAGGATATAATGGTTAATGGGCTCCTTGTACTGGGCTGCTAAACAGAATTCCACAACTCAGATTTAATGCAACACCAGAGCTGAAAGTTTGTCAAGGAGTGACCACCTGTAAATGCTGCCAGCAGAAGCACATGCCAAATTAGACCATCTGACATGGTAGGGAAGTTTTTACAGCACCCCATCATATTTTTATGGAATTCTCTTGGCTTTTATCTTTCTGAAACTCTTGGCCTCTTCATGCCTCATTCAACAACCAGCAATATGATGTAATTATACTAGTTTTCACTAACAGAATAACAGTAAAAATAATAAGGAGCTAGAAAGAAACGTAGCTTATTTTCACCCACCACAAAGTCATGTGGAGTTACGTACTTGTTCCATGGGGTAGAAGTGGTGCCTTTAAACTAAAAAGCTGAGGAACATTAGAGCCCATTTCAATGGCCTGGGAGTCATGGAGAGATTTTCCACTGGCTTCATTGGACTCTGAATCAGATCCCTGTAAATGACACTAATCTCATCACAACCATGACTTGATTCTTTCTAATTGGCCACCCAGTTGACATTGCAGTGTATTACTTGGCACATCTTTTGGATTATTGCTCTCCTTTTCTTTTAGATGTTAAGCAGCTTATTCTGCATGTCATCTCCCCTCACTCCCTTCACCTCCTTTTTTTTTTCCTTGGCTTTACAAAGGCCTGTATGAACCTACGAAGCTCTCCTGTGTCACCCCTGCCTTTATGGAAATCAGTGCTGGCTGGAGTAATAGGTTGGAGAAGTGGCTCCTCTAGTAGCAGCGTCTGGGAAGCTATTTTATGGACAAGTGCAGTTGAAAGGCCATGCTTCTCCTGCACTGGTATGAGAAGCCTTAAAGAAGGATCCTGACAACATCTCAGGACTAAGTCATTCTCTTGCCACAATGATATGGAGTGAAGTAGATGAGGATTTTAGATCTCAGACTGCAGATTTGTTTCTCTCTGAACAAGCAGAATGTCCAGCCTCTTTGTTGTTCTATCGGTAAGGCCTTGGATTTTGAGGGTTATTGGATGGATAGATGATTTGGGCTAGACTCAGTTCCTCTTTCCCCAATTGTTTTATGTGAATCACACATTATTTGACCCTTCAGTCTTTTTTGCACTTTTTCCTCCTTACTCCTCTCTTACTCAGGGTATCTTAGCAGTAGTCAGCCCTCGCAGGAAAAATAGAAAGAGGGACAGCAGAGCTGCAAAACATATCTGGTCAGAGAGGTCGAAGCAGTGGCTTCCCATCTGTGATTACAGAGTAAACTTCACTGGGAACAATCAACTTCCAGGTTGAGCTCTTAAATGCAATATGGAAATCTGTTATAAAATCAAAGCAAACAGATGTTGGATTTTACTCTAGTTATTTCCAGGAGTTGTTTTTTTCATCAGCTGAGATACCAAATTACAGTCAAAACAGAGTGTTCCAGAAATCAAACATCCTCACTACTCCCCATGCATCTGCATATAAACCCGATCGAGAATTACCACCAGACATGAGCACACAGCAAAGACGTGATTCATAACAGTATATCACAGGAAAATAGGCCCTATGACACATCTGAACACCCCTGTTAGGAAGCCAGTTTGGAACATGCCCAAGTTTCAGGTAATGTAATGTACCTACAAGGGTACTATTTACTTATATTTTAAATTGTTTTCCAGATATGAATGCCTAGAGCCAAGTCTTGCAAGGGCTAAATGCAAAGTTACACAAAACATAGTGGAAAGCCTGCCACTGACTTCAGTGAACTCTGGGTCTGTCCCCTGACCTGGCAAAGCCAGAAGTGTCACTGCTTTAGAGGTGAGCGAGCTGTGGAGCCGTGCTTGAAGCTCAGCTAGTGCCATAAATACACTCTCATTTCATCACTGTGTCATGAGAGAAACACCACGTGAAAAAGCTGACTTTTATGTTACTTTTTACAATGGTAAATAGTAGAGTATAAGCTATTAATAGGGTATTAGTTCTGGAAACTGTTTAGTTTGGTCTTATACCAGATTTTTCTCCTCATGTAATTTCTTGTCCTAACTGATGGCTTTGGGGGGTTGTATTCAACAGCTCCTGAATAAGAAGAAACATACTGTGTTAACTCTCTGAGATCATGTGGCAGAAACCTGACAGCCAACTCTTACTTTCCCTTTAGTGAAATGTGAACCAATTTGCAGTTGTATGAATCTGTCGAGCTCTTACAGAAATGAAACAGAATTCTTGGGCATGTACCAAAAGAAGAATCTTGACACTCTCAGTCATTACTTCCAGTAATATTGTGAGTTGGGGGTCAAATCTTATGGCAAACATACTATACACCATCCATGCAAATTTGTCCCAGCTACAAGTTCAGATCACTTCCACTGTTTCAATCTGGAAATCAGAACTATAGTGACACTGCTGGTCACATAATAACCCAGGTCTTTGAGATAACTGCACCAGAAAACAACTCCATTGTTTTCAAGGCACGTTTTATTAAGCAAACTATCGCTGCAGATTGCCAGAAAGATTATCAAGTGTTAGCTAATAAGACAAAAAAAGTCTCAAGAGTTGGCTTAGAGTCAAGGAGTCTCAAAGATCTGTTAGAATAATTGTCTGCAATGCCAGAGTTTGCAAGGTTGGGCTTAAAGTTCTTTAAATGAGGAATTGGTTAAAGACTGATGAGATTTGGCAACTATTGGGCAATATTTCTAGTAATTTCACCCATAAATCAGCCTGTTAAGATGAAGCTTTGAAAGTACAACAGGAGAACTTCATTATTTGATAATTTATAGTGCTGTATGCAGTATATTCCACCTTGGGAACAGTTACTTTGGCACACACCAATCTTTCTGGACAATCTGCATTACATCAGTGTCTCAGGAATGTAAGACCGTGATTGAAGCAAATCCTAGATACAAATTACATGGTGTAACTCGTATTAGGAGAGACACCAGAACAAAGAGGTGACTTTGTCATCAAGGAGATTAATATGTGAACAGTGGCTTCTGTATCTTCATTTAAATGCTGGAGAGATTTGCAAGAGGAAAGCAGTTCACACAGGGAAATCCATTGTTAGCCACTGTTATTCCCAGAATGAAGACAAAGTTTAGTATGAACTTCAGAACATCACTGATCTACTGCAAAACTGGTTTCCCATTGACATCTCACCAAAAGACAGATTTCTGAAGTAAAGGAGAAATTATCCCATGGCTGAAAGTACTGATCTCTAGGCACTGTACCTTCATCTCTTATCCCTGTACGCATGTGATGACTATGTATGAGAAAGCCAACTGTTCTCTGCCCACTGTCAGATATCATGAAAGTACTGAGAACAAACATCTCAGGGTAGAAGCTAAGGAAATTAAACTGCCCTGTCTACCTACTGGTCATGGTCAGCAGAGCTTCCCTAATATTTTAGGGATGAGTACCAGCCGGGCATTTTAGTTTCCACTGCTCTTCCCACTTTACACATTTTACTGAGTGGTAGTTTTCGCAGTGGAATGGAAATACGTCCAGTAGTAACCATATGTTCATTTTCTGAGCAGCTGCGATGATTCTCTCCTGCTATTATCTTGAGAGTAATTCCTTCATCGGCACCTGTCCACTTCCAGCCATGGGATAGCTTGTTTGGAGGAAAATAATTTCACTGGGGAGCCATGGATAGATTTCAAAGCCTCCTACCATTACTTCAGCATTGGCTGCTAGAATTTAACTTGCATGTTCTGCTTAAACTCTTGTAAGACACCCCAAGGGTTACTGCTGGGGCACTATTTTTCTCATCATTTTGATGTACATCCTATTAACAAGAAAATAATTTCTTGCATTATATAAATATACAAGGCCTGCTTTTTCATCATCGTAAAATAAAAATTGCTAGCAAAGATGTACTTGTCATTTCTTCAAATGACACAATCTACATATATCACATTATGCTTTGTAATTTAAAAATATATATATCCAAATAACTGGAATCATTCTTTAGGATCACAAGCAAAGAGTTGCAATCTTGATGTGTCTGAGAAAAAAAAAATCGGCAGAGACAGATGCAAGGGAAAACATCTACTTCTTAATGCAGATCTGAGAATGGCACGCACAGCCCTGGAGTCTGTAAGACAGATCAGCCACCCAACAAATATGAGCCAAAGAACTGATCTCCAGTTCTAGATCCCTTGTACAGTGATGAGATGAACTTCAGAACAAGTCTGTCTGTATTATTTTCTAATTATCTCATAGAATTAGGTACAGGAAATGGTGCCAGCCAGAAGTAAACCTCTGTCTAAAACAGTGCATTCAGCTGCCCTATTGAGGACAGCCAGGTGCACTGGACTGTATGTGACATTTGGCATCACAAATACAGGGTTTTGATTTCCTCTTCAAAAGACAAGTGGAATCCGTTTACAGTTGGATCACTCTGAAACACAGGCAGTAAGTTTTGTACTGCTGGACCTCCTGTGAGGCGCTTTGAATGTTCCACCATAATGTTCAACTGGGATAGCAAAATCTTATAAAATATGGGACAGCAAGGCAGTAAAAATAAATTAAAAAATGGCTCAGTATTTGCCACTTCATTAATGAAAAAAACTCACACAGGTAGATTTTCTAAAAGGGAAGAATCTGTACTTGGTATCTTTAAAAAACAAACCAACTAGTAAAAGGTCTTGAAGTCTATCCATGGCTTTTGATACCAATCTCCCCATTTAATTCAACCAAAAGAAGACAAAGGACCAACACCAAAGGATGTCACCAACACCCACTGACACTGCAAACAGCATTCAAGAATCTTACACGAGAAACACTTGGGAACAGCCTTTGCCTTTGCCATCACACATGTGGAAACCTTCTTACAATGACTATTGGTTACTAAGAAACAGAAATGAGTTGGCATGGGTTTAGTTCAGTTAACAGGCCTTGACAACACAATTTGCAATCTCAGGAAACATAGAGACCGACCCCACAATCAGTGCAGTTTGACATGTACAGTTGCTGAAGATATGGCCCCAAGGTAGCAGCTGCAATTCACAGAACAGATACCACTCCAAAACAATCAATATATTGATATTTAAAGGTTATTCTCTTCCGAAATAATAAATTAGCACACTTCACACAGTCTGTTGGCCTTCACTTGGACAGCAGCAAGCTTGTGGGCATTTGTCACTGACCTGAGCAATCATTTGCAAATTTGAAACCTGAATTCACACTGTGTATCCTTGTTTGACCAAAAGATTATCAGATTTTTGTACGTTATTTGCTGAAGTGCTGATTAAAAGAAAAAAGATCTTTTTTTTGTTCTGTCACGATACCTCAGATCTAACATTGCTTACTGCGAGGGATTCAGTAAGTTAATGTGAGGACCTGATTCTGCAAAACATTAATATACAAATATAAATTGATGGGAAGAACTTGCAATGCATAAAATGCTTCCAGAGCTGGGGCTTGTACGTGAAAATCTATTTTCAGTGTTTAACATAGAAGAAACCCCAAAGCAGGAAAATAATAACTGACTTATTAAGAAAGTGTAAATGGTTGTTTTCTTTTACAAAATAAAAAGCAGAGATGATTCCCAATCTCAAAGAAGACTTTTTGGCACGTTATGGATGGTTTTTAAAGCTCTTCCCACAAAACAATGTAATTTTTACAGCTGAAATGAGAAACTTCTCCAATCACTTCCATCAAATGCAAATGCCTTGACTAAAGGTGAAAAAAGGTGAAAAATAACTTGGACAAAAGAGTCAAAGGCAATAATGCAGAAAATCATTCAGCAGGTTGGCCTAGCAATCCACAACACAAGTGTGCTCCAGAAAGACATGGCAGAGATGGGAAATCCTACCCGCACCTCACAAATAAGGAGGAAGAGGGTACAGAGGAAAAGGTCAATGTTCAAAATTAGAGACACAGAATTCAGCGCTGAGACACTGATTGAAGGAAGGTACTAAGTACTTATGCTCCTTCAGTAATTAAGCAGAATTGAAGTGCGTGCTTAAATTAAATTTATTTTTATGTGCCTTACTTTGCTGTCCCGGAGTAGCACATTTTGAATGTATTTCTACATAGAAAAATGCCAATTCTGCGTTTACTGAATGTGAAATCACTATTTCTGGACAATTCCTTCCTACTGGAGGAGCTTGCGTGTCCTGAACCTGACTTTCCCTCCCTTTGTCTGATAGGGATGGGTGATAACACATTTCTTAGAAGTGCAGAAGAGGAACTCTGGAACAAAGACTAATTCAAACACCAAGCTGTATATACATTAACCTTTAACAAGAGAGGGGAAAGTCTTTAGTCTGACCAGAAGCTCTTTTGTTTTATAGTGGATGCTATTGCTGGCAGGGTTTCAGTAATAATATTTAGAGGGGAGGTCTTTTTTATTTAGCTGAGATATGCTGATTATAGAATGAATCATTTGTAGCATACAGTCAGTGTGCATCATTCAGAGCTCCCAAAGAGCTCAAATATGGTGCTGAAATCAGACTTCCCTCCACTGGAGAATATACTACGATTTTATCTGTTATTTAAAAATCAACAGCACCAGTAGCATTCAAAATAAGAAATACAACTTCATTCTGAATTTCAGACAGAGGAAATGGCTGGTGTCTGTACAACTGAATAAGAAACAGACAGAATATCATCACTGAACTGAGTGTTTGGTGTTCCTAGCTAGATTTTGTTGTTCTAAATGAAAAATATTCTGGAAACTGCACAGCCCCATCATGTCTGATCCTGACAAGTTCTCAGCAATCCCAACTCACCATCTAACAAGGGGCTCAGCAAATCACTCCTGATAATCTATCCTTGGATATCTAGTTTCTCACAAGCCTAGGGACAAGCTAATATTCTCATTCTTGCATGTCTTTTTAGTGATTCCTCATCACACACTTTTACAAAACATTTTCTGGCAGAACAACTGGTTGAAAGTGAGAAAAATCAGAGAACCCAGGAGGGTTAGACCCCTATGCATCGCCTACAAGACTAGAATGTCATGAACATTACTAAGTTTTTGTGTTCTCACACATCAAAAATCTTGCAATTTTAGAGAACAGTTGCCCTCTTCTATGTTGTGTTAAATGCTGTCCGAGAAGAAGAGCTATTTCTGCCTCTCTTTAACTCTCCTCAATCAGTTAAGAGAACCTCCACTCTACTGAAATGCTGCTGAGGGTTACTCACCCATCCCCTTCGTGTGGTTGAAGTCTCCTTTCACCACTTTACAGGTTTTGCCATCACCACTGCAGATTCCACAGCGATCCTCTTTGGCAGCTGAGCCAATGATTCCATCGCAGCCAATTTTCTAATGACAACAACCAGAGGTCCCCATTATTTTGCTTGCAAGGTTAAAGTATCTCTAAACACTGATATCAAGACTAAGATAGACACCTGATTGAAAATATGAACAGGAAGAGAATGCTGTGAATCAAACAAGCATTCATTTGGAACAGCATTGAGTTGGTTATTATTTAGCAACCTCCTTCCCTAACACTAAGAGCATGTATTTTGATTCACAAGACATTACTGAAGAGACTTTCCACAAACACTAACTTTTCCAGATATCATCAGATATTTCATAGTAAACTACTCTAACTTGTTTCAAAAGCATGTTTGTATAGCATTTTCTATATCAAAATAGTGGTCTTTATCTCTGAGATGTCTTTAGTTCTATTTCTACCAAAACAGTTACCAATAAAAATCTCTGAAGCAGCCTTGCTTCACGGACAGGTATTACCTGAATAGCCACAGTATTCTCCCTGTGGCTACAAAGATTGCCACTGTAAGCTTATTTACTCAAAAACCATTGAAAGGTTGTGATGGTGACTACTGCACATTTGTAGATCCAGAAGTCAATAAGATTAAATTACAGTGTGATCAGACATCATATTATCATCATGATTAGACTGTGTGAATTGAGTTTCTGTCCATCTATGACTCAAAATTATCAGTAATTCACTCAATACATGAACTTTTACTGACGTAAGATTTCTAATTATGCAAGTTATTAGCAGAGATTCTACTATAAGGTGAAAAGTCATTCTTTGTAGATGAACAGTTCCTTGGCAAATGAGTTCGCAGAATTGTCATTAACAACCCTTATATGAACAAGGCTGTCATGTCTCTCCCTTCCTTATCTTCTTATAATAAAGTCAGTTGGAGAGAGATCTCAGGGAACAATCACAGCATAACCGACATTTTGAAAAACAGGGTAAGTGGAGAAAGACTAAGAGAACTACAGATGTTTTTTTTTTTTTTTTTTTTTTTTTTTTCCCTGAGGCTGCCTGAGTGTAAGCAATGCAATTTGGACCTGAACTAAAACATTTTCCTTACTTCAGAGGTCATGGGCCACTGCCTAAGTCCAGATGTATTTCAGGGATCAAAGATGGCCAGCATTCAGACACATTCTGATGCATTGTTTGTCAACACAAATCATTACAGACAGATAAAAGCTCAGAAATGATCATCATTCTTGAATACATAAACATACACAAGTGAAATGCTGCTCATTAAGTAGAACAGCACATAAGTTGTTAGACAAGGACTACAGAAAAGCTTGTGTAAGTGGGCATTAAGTTAAGCTGAAGATGATCACTGAGTAGTTCCAGTTCTTAGGGCTAAACTTCACACCCATGTCCAACAAATAACTGTGGGATATTGAATATGATTCTGCCCCAAAACAGAAGGATGTCCCAGCTGTTCTCCTTCCAGGAAAATAAATATGATTTATTAATGGGCTTGCTGAAAGGCAGCTGGAAATACATGCCTAACTGCCACCCTGCTGAGATACTGGAAAGGCTGTGTTTCATTTAAGGCTCTTGTGCTATCTTTTATTGTACTGCATTTTTATTAGCACTATGTGAGCACACAGATGAATAAAAGGAATATAATGAGTGTTGAACCACACATATTCCCAGTTCTACATGAGGAGTCTACAGGACTATAATGGAGACATGCAGAGAATAGGGAGTCAGCAAACACATGCTTTGCATTTATGCTGCAGCTTCCCGGTTAACATAAACTAGTGCAAGCCTCTGAAAGAGTAAGTCCCCCTTATTTTGACACTGGGGTTCAAGATAAGTCATTTCTTCCCACATTTACTAAGTCACCGACACACTTCGAGAGATTCTCTCCGAGGACAGGGAAAGCACACCCACTGAATCCACACTTCCTGGGAGGGAAATATCTGCCAGCAGTCGTTGGTTATTTTACTTCAGAGAGACCTTCAGCCTCTCTCTAGGCAAGAAAGTTGCTGACACTCCAGCACTAGGGGCCAGAGGCTAAAGCCTGAACCCCACCAGACCTGGGGAAGGATCTCTCAAGTCTGTACATTATCAGCTTTTCACTGAGATTACAGTGTGTGGTGCATGTATTACACGGTTAATCATTTAAATGGATATAGATTTTCTGAATCTGCAGAAGGCTTTAAAAAATGTGAGGGATTAATAAAGTGTATGCAAAGGGCAAGTTACACTGCTCAAAGCTCAAGTGTTCATAGTGCAGAAACTATGCCTTGAATCCTAAGTAGTTCATGCCAGATCTTTATCACTTCTAACTCACTCTGCACTGCTTGCTGTTCAGTCCAGCATACTCAACAAGGTAAGGTGATTTTTTTTTTTTAAATAAGAAGCAGAAGAGCAGAAAGGGGAAACTTTACATCCTGAGGAAAGATAGACCTTGCAAATAGCATCTTGTCTGTTTTCAGACCCAAGAGTTATCCTGCAGGTTAGCAAATCGAATCCATGAACAAGTACACCTAGTACTGTTAGATACTTCCACTTCCAGCAGTCTTGAATAGACTGGTAAGAAGAGAAGCATTGCTCTTTTTCTACCAAGATGATCCATTCAGGAATGAGCAGGGTACTTGGAGCTCTACTATATTCAAAAGGAAGAATTAAAAATGAACAGCTAGCCTGGTATAGCCACCGTTTGCTACAAGGAGTTTGTATGGGTACCGACCACTGCCAGCCATGTTCTTGGACTCGCAGAACTTCCCTGTACTTTCCAACATGGACTTGAACAGTGACATTCTTAACTTTGGCAAAGGTGAAGATGCTTGCGTCACCCAAGAGTTCCAGTTCCTGCCTGTGCTAACTGTTGAAAGCTGATAGTGCTGTAGCACTGATAACATCAGCATTAGACAAAGAGGAAGCAGATTTTAAATCAAAGCCAACCCCTTGCCCATATTAAAATATGAAGTGCTGGCAGGAAATTTCAAGATAGATTTTTTGAGCTTCAACTACTGAGCACTGACAGTGATAACTGTATCCACAGATTTCCTAATGATTTTCAACCCAGGCAGTCTCCTACTCTGACATCATGTTTTGTGACTATGGACTGACCTTTAAATTGGCAGGTAATTGCATGTTCACTGAGCCAAAAGCCTGAAATTCATTCCCTCTGAGATGATACCTCAGTCCACCCTTCCTTCTCTCCCCTCCCCTTCTCATTTTTTGTAATTAAACATCTGAAAATATTGCTTGTTGGGTGGTATTTCAGCTTCAGTCATTGCTGGCTCCAGCATAGGAAAACTCTTGAATGCACATCATTTGGGCTCTTCTGTGTGAACTATTTTCTTTATTGCTTGGATATTTTAATGATATTTGTATTTGTATTGTGAATGGCTGTGCAAAAACTCGATTGATACAGCCTGTGTGAATATGTTTTGCTACATAAACACAATTATTTTTGTTATATACACCCACCCTCTGTAAGAAATGACATTGTAGGCTCACAAAACTGTAATGCTTCCCATATGCTGAACTAGCTAGCTGTCTCAATGGATCAAATACAAATATTGATGCAACATGTGCCATTTTACAAATTAATCATGTACAGAGCATGGTAGTTATGACAGATTCATCTGCACTGCCAACTTTTTGTCCAGAGTATCCAGTGTCCATCGATACCTCAAGGGATGGACCACATGAAACAGGAATGTACATATCCAAGCAACTGATATTCAGATTTCAGGGTAAGAGAATTTTTATTTCTTTGTTTTAAACATGATTTGTGGGAGAGAATTATGGGTATCTGTCAGGATTGTCTTTTATCAGGATCACAAGAGAGTGAGCAGAGAACCCTAATAAAGCAGTTCATCTCTGAATTACTTCTCTTTCTGTTCCACAGCAAATTTTGTGTTACAGATTGGAGTCAACACAAAAGTTAGTTTTGAAAACAGTCCTGGGATTTTATCTGAATCAGAGTGGTGCTGCTAGAACAGGAGATACGAACTACTTATTTTATACTGTTATCTTATCCACATTAGACACACAATGATGCCCATTGAGTTTGTGCTTAGATCTATTAGCAGTTCATGATAATGCTACATAAAGTTATTCCTGATAACTACTTTTCCACATACAAAGCTTGAAGGCTTATATGTCAATAATCCTTATGTTTTGGCATCAAAGCAGACTACATGAGTGAGCGTGAAAGAAATACAAAGCACTTTCCTGCCCAGAGACTTTTCCCATCCCAGGAACTATTTTGCTTCTGGTTTTTGGCCATTTTCTGTAGCAATCCTTTTCTGATCCTTCTCTATCAGGTTCATCTGAATGGACACCTCAAACCTGACTCTACCTCACCTCTGCCCTGGTTTGTACAAATATCAACAGGCTGCAAATACCAGAGGATTTTACATCAACTACTCATTCTTTAAAAGCAGCACCTATCATGTTGGTTCAGAATGAGAAAATAATACATATTTAGCAGCATAGGATATATACAGCCTCCTTTCTGTTCAATTCTTGACTGCTAAAGCTAGAAGAACAAAGTGTCCAAAGTATATAAAAATGAACTGGCTATTATACAGTCTGCATGGGCTAACATAGAAGAAAAAGAGTGGGAAAACAGCATGGCTTTTCATATCCCACTGTAAAGTACATTAAATAAATAGTAAGATAGAAGATAGTATTTTGTTGCTGTGCCCTACTCACCAAAAACTCCAGCAGTCTTTCTAGGATTACACTGGTACAGATATAGGAATTGAGAAAAAAGCAATTATACAGTAGGTATCTATAGTTCAGGTAGTCTCTTCCTAGACTTTGTGAGCAATACCAAACAATTTCTCGAAGTATAGCACAGAGCCAAGGTGTAGGAAGACAAGCTACTCAGTCTGGAACATCTTGTACCACAGTTCATAATGCAGGAATATGAATAGTACATGGAAAATCAGCAGATGAGGAGGCAAAGCCAGAACTGCATGCATCAATCAAATGCAAAACATGGGTACTAAGTATGCTGGGAAAGCATTTGCCAACAATAGGTCCAGCAGACAACTGCAATTTATCCTCTGTTACATGTGGTCCTCTCCTGACACTCTGTCCACCCAATCTGCAAAGACTATTCTTGAAAATGTGTCCACTTTCAAATTTATGCTTGTCTTTCAGACTGTATTACTGTCACTTTTGGAAGACAGTCATTCTATAGCATTTTTACTCTGCCAGGACAGCCTAATGTGTAGCTTGTCAACATTAAATGGACTGTAGATTCACCAGTAAGTTGAAAGTAGCCATGACATAGCAAACATTAATGAGAAAATTCTAGAGAGTCAAAACATCTTCACCTTTTATGTGATTAAATCACAAAGACTGCCTTTGATCTCTAGCCAGGTTCTGCTGTATAAGACCTCAGATTACATCCTCAAGCACAATCTGTAGTCTCCACTGGAAAGTTCTTATGCTATCATGAGTCTCTGAATAATCCTTTGAAAATAGCCAGCACAAAGTCATGTACATCACAAGAGTCAGCTGAGCAGCTTGTCTTCTCTCCACACCACTGTTTTGCAGCATCTAACACCTTTTGTTAGCTCTACTTCAGCCAGCAGCTTGCTTCTAGCATGAGCAGCATAACAGAATGAAGAACTGTAAGAGGTCAGAGAGCACACAGTTTCCATGAATGCTGCCTCATGAAATGTGCACTGAATAGCCTGGAGGAAAAACAAACCCCCCAGGAAATCTTCTCCCTGAAAGCCACTTCAAGAGAAATAGGAGAAGATAAAAGCAATCTGGGGTGCAGTTTGTACTGCATTACCTTATCTTCACCAACACTGTAATGTCCATATTAGAGAAAGGAAACCATGAAAGAAGGCTACAGAGAGAGACTACAGAGTTCTCCAACCTGTATCTTTTTCAGAGATCTTCCATCTCTGAAAAACTCCAGGAGAAAATAAGTTCTTGCTAGAAGACAATGTGCATTTCAAAAAGAAAAGATCAAATACCTATATGAACACTGCATTTTGTACCAGAAGATGGTAAAGATGTGCATTTACTTTTACTTAGCAGTATCTCTTCCAATGGCATAACTTTATAAGACTATCCTCAATTTTTCACACCAACTCCTGAAGCTCTTACATAGCTTTTGTCTTGTCTTCATGCTGGCAGACTTCTACAACTATCACAAATAAAATGCTTATCCTGAAAGGCAACTCTAATAGACAAAGACAGGACAAAATTGGATAAGGAGCTCAGGATTTATCTCCAAGACAAAGAGCAAAATTATAAAAAATTATGAGTGACTTAGGAATTTCTGCGCTAAATTTAGGGCTGACTTTGCTCTGATCTATTGCCTCTCTGAATGACCACAGTATTAATCTGGTTTACTCACTCCAGCTGCCTTCAGGTGTAAGTGGTAAATATTGCTGCTTAACATGATTTTGCTCCAGAGAAATTGTGGCTTACATAAAAAAAATTTAATTCACGCTGTTCAGCTTTCAGCTCATGGCTTTAAAATGAAGCTGTAAGAAGTTCGTAACATACAGTGAAAGAAAGACTCTCCACCCTTTAATGTGCAACTCCAGTTAGGGTATGTTAAGGATCAACGATCCTGTTCCTGCTTCCCTTCTCAAAACCTTACTCTCCTTGAAAGAAAAGATGAACACAGCAAAGAGAAACTGAATTCCTTTTTCCAGCAACAATGCATGAGTTTCATGCAGGAGCAAACACTGCTGAAGGGAAGAGAGACATTACACTGCCTGAACTAAATGTTCACAGGCAATGGATACTGCTAATATGCCTGTTACTCTGGCAGTGTATCATTCCTGCCTTTGAGAGCCTTTAACTGCACGGATTACACAAGAAAATAAATAACTGCAATACCACCCTCTGATTTCAGCACTTATTCTTTACTGTACTCCAGACCTCCTGCCATGCTTGTTGCAAGGCTTTGTCTACACTGGGTAAAAAAACAAGAAGAGTAATTAAATGAATATGCTGTTTAAATTCATCTAATAGACAGCTAGTTTGACAAGCATCTATGGCAGATGAGGTACACAGTCACACATGGCGATTCTCAGCACTAGACTGCATATAAGGCAGAAGATTATTATAAATGACTTCATAAGACTTCGAAAAGTACTCGGCTTGAATTGATCATTTTGCATTTTCTCCCAGCCAGATGCAAATAGACTGAATGTTCTGCAGCTGTCATCACCTCTCTGAACAGTTAAAGGCAGTTGCCCCCTAGTTAAGAGCACAATTTGCTTTCCGTGATGTACCTCCAAAGTTCTGGGCTCATAAAGGTTTTCATTTGGATGGGAGCTGGCTACTGCTGTTCACTGGAAGAAGAAAATGTACACTGCCATAATGTCTGATTTACCATTTGTGGCTGATCTGAACATTTGGAGCCGTAAAGCTGGCCAGCCCAGTATAATGGTCAATGGCACACAGCTGGAGGTGCACAGCTGGCCTTACTATAAAAGATTATTAATGGATTTTTCAGGGTTTTTTTTTTTTTAGATACAGCTGAAAACAGGGGAAAATTAAGTAACTTGGGATGCACCATGAACCTGGCTCCGTGCAAGGCATTTTTTATTAAACAGCATTTAAAGAATCAAGCCTGTGCTGGCTCCCCCACAACTTGCTGTTGTTCAGATTCTTCATCTGAATAAATTATAAGGGCTGAATTAAACGTGCCCCTTTAGCAGCTATGTTGGCAGGAAACAGTGGGAAGTGTCTATTTCAGCAGTGCAAAATTCAATCCAGACCAAGCCTTTTCACTTACCTCGTCACATTACTATTAGTAAGACTGCATTATGCCCCCAAGGTCTCTCTCATACCCATGTTAATATTATGTTCATCTATAGTCTACTAGCAATAAAACAGCTAGGTCTGAATCATCGCTCACAGAAATCAAGACATTTGGACAGAGCCCTCCTCATTTCCATTCCCACCTGACCAGAGATAAAAGGAGATTAGCATTCTCAGGGTTTGGCCAATCCATGCAGGTACAAACATCTCATAGAGGACAGCAGGAGGCCTATCCTACAGTCTTTCAGATTTGCTCTCTCTGTGACCTGAGCATGAGACAATGCAGATGAGAGGCAAAAGAAAACTGGCGTGGGTCATGCTCCAGACTGCTGGATTTGTTCTTGTAAACCTAATACTGTCTATTGCTTAGAGCTTTATAACTGAGTTTGTAAGAGGCAGGGAACTTTTTTCTTACTGCAGAGGAAACAGCCTTTCAAACATTTTTGGTGGGCACCAAGGTCAGAAAATCACCCTGGCACTACCTAGTAATAAAATGAAAAATCACATGGATATAGAATGCACAGGGGAAGCCCCAGGTTCATGCAGCTCCAAGAGCCAAAAAGCAAGTAATATCAAAAAGCTTCCTCAGTATTTCTATATAGTCCCCAGACAGAGATGAAAAGCATTATAATGCTGTTAACACAACACTTACAACAGGATAGTAATGATTTAAACTCCAATTTTCAACATCAACATTTTTTGAGCAATTCCTCTAATAGCAGAAATGGAGTAGTTAAGCAAGCCAGATTTCCACTCCCATCTTCTTCTCTCACAGAAGCCTCTTTTCCCACCCAAGCTATTTGATGTCTACACATCAGCAAATATCATCACTGAATGCTCCCAGCTGTTCAGTAGTATTTTCATACCGCAGGCATTTATCACAGCGCTCCATAAAAGATAGAGCTACACAGCACTTGCAATGGGTATTACAAAACAGGGTCACCCACTCACCTCAGAGAGGGCTGCCCAGCCACCCACACAGACATTTGCTCTTCTAGGACATATATAGCTACCCTGGATTATACATAATACTAAAAAAAATGAGAAAGTTACTCCACCTGGCACTTGCCATGTACACAGAGGTCAGTCTCATAAGGCCCACATGGAGTACCATCAAGGACTCTATCTGTCACCAGCACAGGGGAATCCTTCCCCAGTGGAGAGCAGAAAAGCTCACATGGTTTATCTGGAAAAAAAGAAATACAAAAGCAGGTGTCGTTATGAGCAGCACAAACAAGTGTATGAGGCAATGGCAAGTAAGCAATGGAATGCAGTCTCTACATGAATCTCCACATGAATATTTGCCTGCTCATACCTTCTCTTCCAAGGTGTTTAAAGGACTGACAGCTTCTGTTAAGAAAGCTAGAGAAACAGCATGGCAGCAACAAGTAATTGTAATTCATCTTTCAGCTGAAGCTAAGGGGAACATTCTACAGCTTTCTTACAGAAAACTGGGGGTATTGCAGATGAAATCACGATGGGTTAGTAAGTTGCAGTGGAAGGACAGCAAGAAAATACAGAGGAAGCTGAAAAAACTTACCATCAACAACAACAGCTGTCAGGAGGCTTTTTTTCTTGTTGGTGTATCTGTCGTGGGCCTGGCACTGTTGGTCTCTGAAGCTTGGCACACCTTTGGGGCAGGGCAAGTTCTCACACACAGTGTGTTCCACGCTGGCCCCACGGCAGTTCTTCCCACCTGGCCCCGGGCTATTGCACAGAAGAAAAACCAGGATCACAGGAATAACAAAACTACATGCAGGCACATCTTTATTTAAGTTTTTCTGTCCAAGCCAACTACTGAAATAGCAGGAAGGACCCTTTCCTTCATACATTTCTTCCTGGAGTGCAAATCTTGCTCTCAGTGGCCCTGGCAGAAATATTCATACTCCATGGTGGACATGTAATGGGCCACTAAATGCCTTTCTTAAAAGATATAGAGTGTTCAATTTTTTGTATTCTGGTCATGAACCTCAAATGCCTTTAACAAGAGACACAGCAAATGTCTCTTCAGCACATTCTCTACGGTTCTTTTCTCAGCAACATGAAAACAAAATATTACAGAAGAAAGTACAAATTGTAGCATAAGTAGGGCTTTCAGAAAAAAATACGTGCAGTGGACAGTCTCCATCCTTGAAAACCATGCCATTTTACATAGTTCTTTTTAAGCATGCAGGAAAGGTGACTAATCCAGCATCAGAATTAAGCACCTGCAAGATCTTTTTTTTTTAAATATATTTATGATTCTCCAGAGAAGGAAAAGTAAAACTCGTGACAAATGCCTATATTTTGCTTCTTTACAGACAAAACAAAAACAAACCAATTAAAAAAAAAAGAAAAGAACTCAACAAGCAAAAGCCACCCTAAGTGATCACAATTTTTGTATCTTCTTGCCGATACTCTCCTGAATGTCAGATATCTATCTTCCAGCTGTAATCAGCATAGATGGATAAAGTCATGTCCTTACTTTTTTTAAACAGATGCTGTGAAAAGTAAATCCAGCCAAATTCTAGTTGTTAGCAGTATAGAGATTCATTCCAAAGGTTTCTTCTTCCCTCCCTCCCAGAAGAGCAATGAACATTAGGTTATATCACACTGCTAATTAGAAACCAGGGCCCTGACTGAATAGCATTTACTTACGTCATTAGTCCTAGTAAGAGTTGCCCTGTTCATTTACACACTGGCAGTACAGCCACAAGTCCTCATAGTATGGCCTGCAGCAGTGGCTGTGACTATCAACAAGCAGTATAATTCAAGGCCATCCTGAAACACTGACTCTATGAGATTTCCTGGTAGAAAACTCCAGTCATCATCCACCATTCCACCATGTTTCTGCCAAGAGAATCTACCCGCTAATGAACTGAAGAGATCATTTATAAAGCCCTACAAGAGAGGATGGGAAAAGGGATGGGGATCTCATTATCCTGTTCTGTTTAAGCCTGTGTTTTTTTCTTCAGTCCCACTGTATGAAAATAGTCCAAAGCCTACACAAGAACACAAGGCAGTATAGCTCAAAAGTCTGCATGTGCAAACTGGCTAATGACACACTGCTTTACAATCATTTGGAGGCAATGCATGCAAGTACTGACAGAAATTACAGAGAGGAAAAACCAAATCAAACAGTGAAGCAACTGGTTTAAAAATACTGATAGTCCCACAGGCTCAGAAGTCAGTTGGCAGGAGTACAGATTCCAGCAAAGAAAAAAATTTGAAGACCAAATACATATAAAATAAAAGATAAATCCCTTAGCCAATACTTTTGGACAGTGAATAAACCAGCTGCAGAAGAAGTGGGCTGACGCCAGGAGTATGAAGCAAAAGAAGATCACGTGTGTATCCCCAGCCAAGAATGTATATGAGCAAGAGAATTTTAAAATCAATGTGCAATCTTGGAGGGAGCATTTCCTGTAATTTAAGGAACGATGATGAATGGATTTAGGTTTGGTCAGTGCTGTGGTTAATGACACTTTTTGTAGCTGACAGCAAAGAAACCAGCTCAGTCCCTTGTTCAGGAAAACAAGCTGATAAAAATCAAGCCTGGACATTACAGACATGCAGTTGTAGTTTTGCTTTACTAAAGGAGAGAAATAAACAAAAATATCCCCCTTAATATGAATATATTCCAGCAGAAGCCAGTGAATGTCTATCCATCATCTGGGCACGTCTTCAAAACGACTGCTGCTACACAGAATCTCAGCCTCTATTTAAAAAGTAAAGTTTCCTGTGCTTTTTCAGTGAAGAAAACCTTCACATATAAATAATCTGGAGATACATAACTTGGCACCAGAATGGCCTGCCCAGGGAGGTGGTGGAGTCGCCGTCCCTGGCATTGTTCAAGAGGTGTCTGGATGAGGAGCTATGCGATATGGTTAAGTGGCTTGTGGTAGTGGGAGGACAGCTGGACTAGATGATCTTGTTGGTCCTTTCTAACCTTGTGATTCTGTGATTATATGGAAGGTTGCTCTTATTCATCTCAGAAGTGATAATACACCTGAACAGAGGTGTTCATTTAAACAGCCACAGTTCAGGCCTCCCATGACTAAGGGTATGTTTCAATTAACCAGAGAGATGAAGGACTGCACGAGAGATTATACCACCTCCGTTTCTTCTTGAAAAAATCTGAAAAAGTCAACTCCAAGCAGGAACAAAACAGTACCCACTGTACTGTGTGTGCAGAATACTCTCCTTTTCATATGCAATACATCCTGATGTACACAGAATATCTCTCAAGGTACTTGATCAACACTGCTACATGACACTATTATCACTGTCAGCCACTCTTTTGCTCCCCAGAGGCAGAGACAAAGCCAGTACTGCCTGCAAAACTGATCTATTGTCATGTTAGCTGAGTTTGCTCTGCAGATCCAGATTACCCTGTCTCATTCACTGCAGTGCTGAAGAGAAAACACAGCATTATTTCTCTGCCAAACTACAGGTCTTGAATTCAGTTGTATCTGCATTTGAATCACTGTATTGGGCCACTTCCAATGGTAACCCCTCAAGCCATTTCCACGCAACATGCCTTGCTGCAAGTAGTCGCTCTAGGATTCTGATTCAGTCCTTGCTGCTGATGAACACCAAGTTTCTTGCATCCCCCCCACAGCTCTGCTGCTCCTTTCAATACTGTACTTTTGCAGCAAGGTTTCCCTAGGTGCTACATGCAAAAAGGAATCAGTACAATGTGAAGACTTACGGGGGATTGTCGCATTTCCTCTGTCTGAATCGCACTCCTGTGCCACATGTCCGGCTGCACATGCTCCACTGACTCCACACGCTCCAGTCTCCATCAACATGTTCAGGGATTGGAGTTTTACTGACACACTCCCCAGCTCGGCACCACTGAAATGCAATTGTGTTAGCAGAGCCTGGAAAGGAGCCCTGGATCTTGTAAACAATCCTGTAGTGGTGGACTTTAAAAGAATGTCTCAAGGATTACATGCCCACGTTTAAATTTCTGGAGATTCCAGGCTTCTGTGTGATGGATGAAGAACAATATAGTTTAAGCGTCACCCTCCCTCAATCCCTAAAGGAATTTCTGTCATTAAAAGAATATAATACAGAAATTAGCCCCTTGCTTCATAATGCATGTAATTATCTAAATGCAAAGACTTCAAACGTTCTTCACAGAAACCGAATCCAAGAAATTACATCCCAAAGCAATGTCTTCATCAGCAGTATTCCCTATATGTACAAAATCACTGAGTATTTTGACCCTAACTTGGCTAAAGTCCCAAACAACCTTCGATTCTAATAAGCTATGCTGGCTCCTAGCCAAGTAGCAAACTTGGCCCATTCTCTTGCTCTGTCCAGGATATGATATAGTAAGCATTGCAAAGCAGTATTATGAAAGAATCGCTGAAGACTCCTGTAGTTAGAAAAACATATATTTAAAAACTTCTTGTCTCAATTTCCTTGTTATGCTTTCCAGAACACAGCTTTTCTTGTCACTGTTTATCTTCCATTTGGAAGCAAAGGCCTCTAATCTTTCTTTTTAGCAACAATCTTTTAGTTTACTCTTTCTTACCTCTCTAACCATACAGCATACAATAAATACTAGAATCCAAAACTAGTAAGTAAGGCAGTTACCAAAGTCGTCCAGTTTCTTTGTAGCTTAATGAGTTATCAGCCACAGTGGGAGAATGAACCACACACCACCCAGCACATCCCATCTTAGAGGTTAAACATGTTCACTTAAGTATACTTCTGTTAGCACAGCTGGGAGATAGCAGCTCAGTTTCAGAAACTCCCACTCTTGCAGCACTGAAGCTAGCTACTAGAGCAGTGAATTTCAGTGGAGGAAGATTTAATAATCTATGGGTTTATTTTGTGTTTCTTGCAACTGTTTTCTCCACTGACCTGGACTCTGGAAAGTTCATACACACCTTATTCATCTAAGTGGATACATATAGTAATATAAATATTACTGAAAAAACAACTAAACATTACTGAATTTGATCTCAACATGTTCTGAGCTACTTTTAGTAACTAAAAAGTTTTTAAATAGCCTCTTGTTCTTCCCCCATCTGTCTCCACTCCCAAAATGCCAGTGTAAATGCTCCCCATACTTCCTATCTCAAATACAGCCAAGAACACTACATTACCTTAGCTTGCACTGAAAAAAAATCTCACTCTTGAAACACCACCTGCAGCAATGAACAAACTTGTGAAGAGTGGGTGACTAACTAACGTGACTCTGCACACTTAGCAGAGTGAGGCATAGGGTTTTCCTATAGTGTTTGTGTAGCACCTGGACCACAAGCTGGGGTCTCCAGAGGCTACTGGAATACACATAATAAAATCAGAAAGATCTAACCCAATCCAGCGGTTAATTGAGCAATTTTTGTTATAGAATCATTATAAAATATGGATTAATGATAAATAAATACTGAATCTTGGAAACGTTATTCCACTGACAATGCTGGAAAAAAAAAAAAAAAAACACTCATTGCTGCTGAGCATTTTGATTACCTTGTCTGCGCCACACTCAGTGCCATCCAGAGGGGGATCCAACTTTGTTTTACAGGATGTATCTCCTTCCACCAAGCACCAGAGCCCAGCACACATCAAATGCTGTAATTGTAAAGCAATGAGGTGCAGTTATTACTTCTGGATGTCAGCTATCATTGTGAGATACACCGCAAAGCTCAGGCAGTCTCTCTCGTGTGAATCCAGAGGCACCTAGTTGGTTTGGGAGCCATTATTTTTAAGGATTGATTGTCATTAAGTGTTTGGGCTGGGAACATAAAAGAGATTGATAGACATCATCGTCAGGAACAAAACCCATCCTAAACCAGAAGTTCATTATTTAAAAAGATTTATTTTACACTAAAATAAATCTGGTTCATTAAATAGGAATCCTATTTGGAAGGACAAAAGATGAGTGCTTTGGAATAATTTCAAAAATTAGGGTGTCTGAGCTGCTTAATTACTTGCTTGTTTTTCCTCTAAAGGTACTCACAGAACTAAGCATGGTAAAACTCAGTAACCCTGCTGATCCTGGTGGTATGGCCTTTGAGAGAAAAAGATCTGAAGAAGTAATAAGAGAAATGGGTTTCACAGTGTGCTGTGCAGCAGAGCAGCTTGGTGATAAGCTATAAAAATGCAGACAGGCTGGGAGAAAGAGAAGATTTGGGTGTGAGCAGTAGCTGCTACAGTCCAGTATGCTAGAGAAGGTGAAAAGTCAAATGTTAGGGCAAGAGCAGCATGAGATACCACACATCTCGCTGCCAGACTTTAAACGTGTTTTGGGTACCATTTCTCAGCATTGCTATTCTGCTCAGCAAACGTGTGTTAGAGGGATATTAATGGTGACCACACTTGCATGATCTGTCAGATCAATGATATTTTCAGAATCTGAGAAATAGAAGCAGGGAAAAAGGGCTTTTACATCGTTAATATTTTCCACAGCATCCACCGTGCCTTGCATTCCATGAAAGTAGATGAATTCAATACAGTGCTACAGATCCGAGTACCAAAAAAAGAAAAAGAAGAGTTACATTTCTTTCCACTATTGTTCACGTTTCAGTGTAATGGTAAAAAGATGAGAAGCCCGACTCTAGAGCCAGCTGGTCTTGTCAAGATTTATTGCACCTCATTAAATAGTTGAGTCAACATGCTCAGACCTTTTGGTTCTCTCACAATATAATGTTTGAGTCTGTGGGTGCATGTGTGTTTTGTGTACACACATGCTGTGTCTCTGTGAAATAGAGCTGTATGGCAAAGGGTGTGGACGAGATAAATCCCAACACCAGTAGTGATGATGCAAAACATACTGAAATAAGTTAACACAGCAGTATCTGCATCCTGTTTTGTTTCTACATTTCTCTCTGCAAAGAGGCTTTTGCACTACTTAAACCAAAAGAACATTCACAGAAACTAGAAGCAGACAGCACAATTTAGCAACATCTGTACCAAACACAACACAGAAAGCTATCATCGAGCATACAGACAATGGCAAATACACAAGGGAAACATAAATCAGTGAATTTTCCAAACATTTTTCCTAAGTTAGTAGTGCATATGAGAAAATATCAGATGTCGTTTTGACTAAACGATTGTGACTCATCAGTGGTTTACCCACGGCTCTTGAGCACCCATTAGTGGAGAGGATACCACATGCTGTTTTACAGAAAGGTACACAGAGACAGAAGAATTGACAAGCCACAGATATCACAACAAACTGAGAAATCAATTGTTCCACACTGCAACTCCCAGGTTCTCAAAACCCTTCCTTCCCTGGAGAGCACTAAAATCATGAAGTATGTCTATTAACTGTCAAGTCTCACAGAGAGAACAGTGATCTAAGGCAATAAATCCTTTAAACTGAGAAAGCATTTTTCCCAAAATGCCAAACTTACAGCTCTGAGAGGATGCTTATTTTCCTAGAGGTAAAACCACAGCAGACCTGCATCTGTTTTAACTCACAGGGATCAAAAAGCAATGAGCTATTCTTTATATTAAGACTACATACATGAATAATCAAAAAAGGATTCTAAAACAGAGATGTTAAAAGCATGACACAGACCTAAGCGGAAAGTATCACAGGAGGTTCTAGATACAGAAGCAGAATGTGCTAGATGCAGCTACAACCACAATTCAAAGCAATCTATGAATACTATGAATATGATGGACTACTGAATTCTAGAAGCTGCATGTAAATTAGGGTTAAAGTCTCCTGTTTGATGTTAAAAAAAAAAAAAGGAAGAGAAAGAGGGGTGATGGAAACAAAGTCATAAAAATAAAGCAGTTTCTTATACAATTTTGGTTGCCAAACAGAATTCCTCCAAAGTCCACAAGAATGTGGAAGGTGATACACTCAGCTAACAGGCCCAGCTATGAGCCATAGCCTGGGGGAAGCATTGGGCACAGCTAACCTCAAACAGGTGAGTCCATATCAGCAGAACCACAGCACCCAAACCAGCCTGTAAACACAGCTGGTGCAAACATTCACTTACATGTGTATGTGCCTGTGTCTGTATCCATATATACACATGTATATACATGAACACATTCACACACATATAATAAATAAAAGAAAAAAATCTCTTTTACCAATACCTACCTTTCTGAAAATACCCATTTTTGAAATATGGGAAACACAGGATTTTTATACTATCTCTGTATTTTATTCTGAATACTAAATGCAAAGCATATTTCAGGAAGCAGTTACAGAAAAATCTGGTAACTGCACTTCAGCTCTGTGTTCTAGTGCCATACCACTACAAAGCTGAAATACTCATTAGTGCAGTCCCCTGTATTTAACACAGCTTTCAGATACTTCAGCAAAGATTAAACCGTCAGCTTTGGTATTGTATATTCCCAGGATGTTTTATCATGTTAATAGCTCATTTCAAAAGGGATCATATATCCTCCTCAGCTGCAATATAAACCCAAACAAAAATCCTCATTAAACAGTGCTCTAGTTACCAGTTACAATGACTCATTTTTTAAAATAATTAGTCAGTTTTGTGTGGAAATACCACAGCAAGAAATGGCACAACTTAAAAGAATGCTGCTTGTATATCAGTGTCAGTTCAGAGCTTACACTGATATAGAAGAAGCCATCAAAAGATCTCTATTACTGCTAATAGTGTCAGCAACCAGGTTTAAGAAAGATCTCTGCCTGCGAAATCCTCCTTACAGCATCCACAGAGTGCCTGTGAGGATCTTCCAATGATAGATATTTTCCTCTGGAAAAATATTGATGAAACTGTCTGTGTGGAAAGGTCATCCCTGGATCAGCCCCCAGCCTGATCTATTTCCAGGAGGGAAAAAAAAAAGAAAGAAGTGAGATGGTTGTTGAAATATAATATTTCAATAAAAATTCAGATTTCCTTTTCTAAAATTGAAGTACTTGTTCAACTGAAACCTTAAGGAATTTATACAGACAGAAAACAAAGAAACAAACCAAAATCAAAGGGGCAAATTTTAGTCTCTCAGAAACTCCTGTAGGATAGGAAAACTTGCCTGCATAGTTGTTTAGAAGTCAGTCCTGAGAGAGGTCACAGCCCGGAAGCTCCCAAGCTGGGGGATATCTGCTTGGCACCTGAATGACTGCAGCTGTTATAATGGCACCTATTTGAGAAAGGGGCCTTACTGTGCCAGGTGTTTTCTCTTCCTCAAAGAATTTGTAATCTCAACAAGCTCCTGGAATTATGGAGACAAAAGAAGCTTTTCCCCTTTGTTTTAGGTGACAAGTCAGGAACAGGAAGGGATTAAATGTCTTACTGAAAGTCTGCTCAGACACCAGCAAAAACTCCGCTCAGGGTTCAGCAGTCCTCTGCTCAGTGTCACAGCCACAGATTTGCACTGCCTGCTGGCTAAACTTCAGAGTATAACTAGAAACAACTCCTGGGACACCCCCAGGAACATGTCTGGCTGTGGGCCTTCCCACCTTTCACAGTTTCTCATACTTTTGCTCAACACATACCGTCTCTGAAGATGGGGTTTACCTTGCATGCAGCCCCATCCCAGACACATGCCAGCACAGACTCACAGCGTGTGAAGTGCTACGACCACTCACATGTGGCTCTAGGGAAGTAATCTATTTTAAGGTTCTTTAACACAGTGCTGCAGCTGGGAATGAGGAGAAGCCAGCATTAATTCAGCCAGCTCTTTGCCCGCAGGCAATCAGTCTAGAGTCTGTTAGTTTCTGGGTTAGCTGTTGCATCACCAGTTACTAAAAACTGTGTGATTCTGTCCAATGACCTCATATGATCTCAGTGAGAAGAGAACGCTCACAAAACTCCTCTCTGTCTCAAGCCTCAGATTTTTACCTAGAAAGGAAAGCTTCCAAATCTCCAAAACAAAAAGAGAATCCAGTGAATAGAGAGCCTACCCACCAGCTAACAGCTCTACAGAAGCTAGTTCCTTCCCTACACATTCACTTCCCCATCTTGGATTCATCCAAAACCAACAAGCTGCAACACAACCACCACTACAAAAAAACTCACAGTTAATTCTTCTGAAAAAGAATTTGTTCCTGCTGCCTGCTGCCCATTGGAAAGATGGGCAGCTTCTTATTTCCAGGAGCAGAATTAACTACCATGAAACCAATTTTGCTGTCAAAACTAGAGGATTATGAAGAAGAATTTAACAAAAACAAATATCCTTAAGGAAGAGAAACAAGAGACCACTTAACACAAGGGCACATTTATAAATAGACTGACCTTCAATGAAGTATCAGATCTCTTTAATTTTGCCAAGGTTTTGACTGGGCAAATAGCTAACAGTGAGATAAAACGTGCTGATAAACAGAATCCTAATTCACACCTATTAAGTAAAATAAACACACAATTTACACACACTTTTCTGTTCAAAGTCCTGTGTGTAGGTTCTTGAAGCCTCCCAGCATGATTCTGAGGAGGTCTTCCTTACACAACACAGTGAGACAAACAATATCCTCCTTTTCTATGTCAGTGCCATTACTTTTGAGTGTATAAACAACTGACAATCTACCAGGGATCTCAAAGGAGGTGAGCACTGTTTTTTGCCACTGGTGTTAGTGCAGTTTCTTCCTGTTGAAAACTAGATGAAAGGTTCTGAAAATCATAATAGTATAAAATTGGAAGGCACTTCTGAAGAGGAGCCATTTGCTGTCCCAGATAAGATAATGGTAATACTTGGATGTACGTATCAGTGGGCAGCTGCTGACCTTTCTGTAGAGTCGATAATCCAAGGAACAAGTGGTAGATCCAATAGTGAAAGTGTCTGCATGTCTCTCCAAATGACAGACGTGATCCAAAAGTCACGGAAAGGCTTAAGAAATGATTACAAGGTCTACCCTAGAATATTCAGGCAATGGTCGATATCCACTAAGATCTTATTTTAACAAAACTGGCCATCAATCCAGCAAACTCCTAATATGTAATTTTATTCAGCAATGACAATGAAGAATGAATCTCTTTACTGCTGGACAGAAACCACCTCAGTGCATTATTTAAAAGCAAACCTAAAAAGAGACACACCTAGAGAAGCTTTTTAAAAAAAAGGCATCTCTGTTTTCACTACCTGATTCTGTGCTTCTTCAGAAAAAAACCACAAACTCAAGGGCTCATCAACGCTTTTTAGATGAGCATGGCCGATAACTTGCCTGCTTGGAACCAACAAACAAATTCAGAATTGATTCCCCTTGATATTAGTTTTTACATCAGTGTAATGCTGTTATCTCAAAGAATGGCCTGTTCATCAGTACTTATGCAACTGGAAAGTCACCAACATCAGAGAAAGTGTATAGAGTCAAAGAGTTTGTTTTAACTTCCGAGGAATTGGTCTTTGAGAGTTAAAGGACTCTTGAGGAAATGGCCCTTCAGAGTCAACTGCTTTCCGGTGCTACCCTTTTCCCTTGTAGAACAGTACAAAAAATTCATGATAAGCATTTCCGAGATTTGTCAATGTTCTATGTAAGAGAAAACACAAAAAACCAAGCCCAGCAAACATGAAGGGTAGCACACTAGGTTTGGTTATCTGGGCTAGATGGCTTGATATGCTTTACACCAATTATCAAGACATGGATCCCTTATGCAATGCACCTAACTCCTTATACCTACGTGGAGTGATACTGAGAGCTTTTCTGATCTACAGTCAAAATACAACATTTTCTCTTCATATTTTTGGGGAGAGAGAGAAAAAAAAAATTATTAAATTCCAAAACAGTAACTACTGTTATATACCGTGCACACCACAGACAGATTAGGATGGTTTAAGTTTGAAATTGATTGATTATATTCTCCAAATAACCTTTCTAACAGTAGATGATTTGAAAAGCCCAGATAGCTCCTGTTTTGACAATGTTAACAAAAGCAGTCTCCCTAAGAACTGCCCAAAGCACACTTACAGACAGGAAGATGAGCCCTGACCCCTCTAGAGTGGATGCAGCAGAGACTGATTGCCAAGTATGCCATCATCTGTCATAGTAAAACTCTGCTCCTAGGGTTCTGTGAAAAGCACTGCAGGAGAGATTGTGAGACAAAGAAATGTAAAAATTCTGTGTTGTTAGTTTTGAAAGAAAAAAAAAAAAACAAAACTCAAAAAAACTGAGGGAATTAGAAAAATGAAATCACAGACTGCATTTCTTGGCCATGGGGAAAGAGAAGAGAGAACTAGCAAAAATAAATATGGTTATGTACACACAACGTTTAGATGTGACTGTGAAGATTATGGGAGTTTTCTCTTGAAGTGTTTCACAGATGGGAAGTTCCCAGAAGGCCAATGGGAGAGGCCTGAACACCCTTCAAGCCTGTTACACACTGTTTTCAGGCTGATACTCAATAGTATTTTGGCTAATTTTGTTAAGTTTAAGCTTCAGCTGTAGATGCCACATCACAAGGCTGTACTAATTCCCTCTCCCTTCCTCTGTGTCTTAATAAGAAAAATGTAGAATTTCCAAGCCTAAGTGCTTGATTGTTAATAGGCTATCTGTATTATTTTTAAGAGTTTGTTATTTTTATATTCTTAAATTTCCACATTGTATTTTTATAATTTTATTTCGGTTCCCCTCTCTCTTTTTATTTTTCTTTAAACCACTGCACCAGAATGTGTTTTGACCATGTTCCAAACTGAAACACATACAAAAATTTCTGAAGCATTCCAATAATTGTAAACTGGGCTGTGCTGCCCAGGCAGGAACTCTGCTTCTCTCTCTCTCTTTCTCTCTCTTAAACAAAAAGTATTTCCACTGAAAATAAAGAGAAAAAGATCTTTCTGCAACCTACAGAAGCAGTGAAATAGGACACTTCAGTTTCATATGTAACAGTCAACGTGAAAATAGTCTCAATTTTAACAATCTACATTAGGAAAACTATAAAATATATTAGAGCAATTGAGTAAATTGTTGCCTTTACTTATTAAAGAAATCTTCTAAATTTATTTTTAGAATTGCTAGGCTTCTTCCCTGCAACCCTCAGTTTTTCCAGCTACATTATTACTATATCATCATTTTCCAGATATATTATTATTGTATTTACACAGAAGTTAAAGTGTGTACGTGTGATAGAAAACTATGTAGACAAAGTCTCTGGTTATACAGAAAATGACAATACAACCTCTATTATTTTCAGAGGAAATCAGCTCACAATCTAAATACCATGTTCTTGTAAATAGTCTATACATTACTAAATAATAGGGCTTACTATCATTGTCTGGATCTCACAAATGACTGCAGTGAGAAAACAGAGCCCCATTGATTCACATGCATGGAGTCCAAGAGTCCACTCTGGCACTCTCTGTGATTAATATCAAGACCACAGAAAGACCCACATTTGCTTATATTATTATTATATTCACCATCATACTATAAAATATGAAAACTGAAGGGATATTTACAATCCACTTAATCATTACAATTGTTGCTTCTCCTTGATTATTACAGTTCCTCTTTCCTTACATTTTCTTTTATGTTCCTTTTCCATTTTAGCCCAGAAGTCTATTCAGCCATGTTTGGCTTACAGTCAATTATGCCTTCTTGTTTCACGCTGCTGCTTTGTGGCTTTCAGAAACTGGGAGATGCATATATTTATTGCAAAACAACTTCAGTTCAAGGAAAATAGTAGAGCCAATTCTAGCTGTTTTAAATTTTCTAAAATCAGTATCATGTCAAAATCCACATTCCCAGCTACATCCGAGCTGAGTGCCCCTCTTTCAGCAAAAAATCTCTTTGTAGCAATGTTAATCTCTTCCCACATGCCATGTTAACCTAAGCACAGTTTTGACTCAAAACAATGCTGAAAGATAATGGTTATGTAAAAACCCGCAAAAATGTGTTAATAATAAATAAGCCAAAAGTCATATAAAACAGAAAGCTAAACATTGGATACAAGAGATAGAAATCACATTTTTTCCATAAATGTAATTTCAGTGCAAAAGCCCCTATTAGTAGGCATGCCAGTCTGAAAAATGAACTGCATTCAGATTATACGCACAGGATATTTTCATATGAAATTATGAACAGTGCATTTTTATTCATTTCTGTGGAGAAACACCAATTCTTCTTTGAGACAGACTTGGGCATAAAACATTTATGCTTTTTCTCTCACTGATTGCACTGCTAAACTAAAGGACAGCAAAGCGTTAACATCTACTCTCTGCAGAGGTCTTCATAGCTTGAGTGGGACAGAAGCCTTTTACTTCCTCCTGCGTAGGGGTCAAATGAATTCACAATACTTGATTCATCGCACAGATCTGAAGAACAGAGGCCAGGCAGGTTGAATTTCCAGTAATTTGCACAACCTAGCATATTGGCCCCAAACTCTCATCAGCATTCAGCAACCAGAGTCCAAAAAGGTCTCTGTGTTAGGGGTACACTGACAATGCCCTATGCAGTGTCAAAAGTGCATTTTCTGATTTTGCTCAGAACTTGACAATAGTGGAATCGTATCTTATTTCTGCTAACAGCAACTTCTCTCCCTCAAAACAAAAAGGACTGTGCAAACCCTTAAGTTGACCAGAAACTCTTGTAGCACTGCAAGAGGGCATGTAATCTTGTTATTTATTAATCATACAATACCATAATAGAAACAGTACTTTTCAATTAGCAGAAATTATTGTTCTCTGCCTGACAACCCTCCAGCCTAAAAGCCTGATCCAACAGCTCCTTAAACAGTCAACGTGCACAAGGACATCCTGCCTAACAGAGATGTTACAGAATCTGATCCTGAATTACACATCTAAGAAGTCATAGCTTACAATAGCATACAATTGTAGAGTTGATTATCAACTCCTTACTCTGTTAATTACTGGCTTTAAAAATATTTTTAAATTTTACTATATTAAAATGTAGAGTCAGTGTCCAAATAAAAAAGGAATGCCAAAAGGTGTAGTACATGTACAAGTCAGCCTACCTCAGTTTTTCATTGCTGTTTTGCAAATTCGGAATAGGACAGCCAAGAACTACCTTTTTCTGGTTTGGCAAACTGTTACAATTCTGAAGGCCACTATTTTGTATTGTAGAATGGCTTGGGTTGGAAGGGACCTCAAGGATCATCAAGTTCCAACCCCCCTGCCACAGGCAGGGCCACCAACTTCTGGACCTGGTACTAGACCAGATTGCCAAGGGCCCCATCCAACCTGGTCCTGAACTCCTCCAGGGATGGAGGTATTATGGCACACGAGTTACCATCAAGAACAAATATGGAGTAGGAGTTGTTGAGATTCAACCTGAAATATCAAGATAAGGTTGAATCTTCATGGTTTAACTATCAAGTTGGAGCAGTGTCTGAGGTCCAGACACTGCCAAGCATTTAGGCACCTGGCTGTCTGTGAAAGCAAAGGATATAACATCCCTTCAAAAATCTGTTTCTTGATGCCATAAAGGGAAAGAGCTTACTGACAGAAAGTTCCTGCAGTTTCTTAAAAATGGTAAAATTTTGAATATTTCTTATCTCTGAAATTTGCTCTACAATCAACTGTATGACATTTTTGCATACAGGCCTCTAGTTTGCCTGATGTAATTATGTGGCTCAGCTATCCCCAATGAAATGTTATAATGTAGCTCTTTTATTAAATAAGAAAAGTAGACAGTAGACACATGCAATCATAAAAAGACTGAACAGGCTAATTTCCTGAAGTTTATTTCCTTTTTGTAACAAATATTTACTGTCAAATGTTTATTACTTCTACATTTAGATTTTTTAAAAATCCTTTATTGAATTAAAAATACCACATTACCATTGGCTAAAAGAGGAGACAGCTACATTTGCCAATAATTTCTACAGCTAATGCCAATAACTAGTGCCAATTTTTTTCTTGGTTCATATTTTTGTAGACAGCTTTGAGACTTATAATACAAGCATTCTGCAGATGAAGCATGAGAAACACAAAGGTGAAAAGAAAAAAAATCTTTTAAGGTCTAAAAATTTAAGATGATAGTTTCCTGAAAAGAACTAATTTCCTTGCCTTCAAACTCTATTTCAGAGTAGCATAACAGGATGCAATTATTTACATAAATTTATAGCATGTGCCATAATTGATCCAAACTTCAAAGTGTAAATGTTAACTCTAATGCACATCTGATAGAGAAAAATAAATACTTCTGAGTGTTCATAAGCTCTTTTTAATTAGCAGAAGTTTTACAAGGCTTTTCTTTAGAAACTACTAAGGGTTTAGCAAACATCCTTTTTGAGGTGAGATTCTGAGGCAGGAGATTCTGAGCTTTTACTGTGTTCTAAAGAAGTCAAGTAACAAGACAGTTTAAAAATCATGGGAGATACAAATACCTGGTGTCTGTGTCTTGCAGTGAGGAACAGTACCTGTCGGTTTGTTATTCTGGCAAGAAACTTGTTTCTGAAACAATTCTAGACTGTACTAGTGGACGTACATGAGAAATGCTGACCACCTACCAGTAGGCTGACATTTTTCTGAGGCATTGGCAATCCAGAAACAGAATGTCTTTGGTTTTTTTTTTTTTC
>PPHD01002285.1:21413-36805 GCA_002909625.1 Bambusicola thoracicus | reverse complement strand
TTATTTCAAGTTGGTCACATAAGGCATACAGATCTGCTCCCCCTTCTGAGTATTAGATACACAGTTTTCCTATGGAACAACTAGTGCTGAACAGGAGACTGAAAGTAAAAATCAACTAATCCAGAATGTACAATTGCTTTCTCAAGTGTAATCAGTCTGAAGAACTCCTTATAAAAGAAAAATGGATTTCCTTAAAGCAGTTCCTTCCTTTTTCAAGATTAAAAAAGAAAAAAATAGTAAGGCTTTTAAAATTCATGTTTATAACTAAATGTTATAACGAAAGGTCTTAATCAGATTTTTGTTGTTACTATTCCTGAAAACAAGACTGTATTTTTTCCCCATGAATCCTATGAAGCATTAGAGCATTGAACAGAAATGTGGTGTTGTCATTCAGAAGGCATGCTCATTTCCCACCAATATTATTATCAAACAGTATTTTATCCAACAGCACATTATCTGTAAACCAGTGTAAAAACGAAAATATAGAATTAGATAATGATGTTTAGCATAATTTTTTGCATCTTTCCCTGCTACCCTTCTAAAACATTTTTTAAATTATTTTTAATATTTCGGCTCTGATTTTTAATGTTTTCCTTTTATCCTTAGACATTCATGATTCTTTGATGAAGTCTAATTTTACCAGCATTTTCTGCAGTAACTTTTGCTGAGTTTTATTAGTCAGAAGTGTACTTTGATCTTTTCTTTACATGTCCATACTTCTCAACATCAAACATCAAAAGTCCTGGAAGCCCTCGCAGTAAAAGAAAAAAAAGAAAAAAATGTTTTAAGTGTCCATTGGAATTCAAGGAGCAAGTTCAGCTTTTACTTGTGACATTATGAGAAATCAAAAGTTTCAGAGCCTAAAGACAGCTGAAGTAGAGGCCAGAATGTAGTATGTATGATACTCATTATAGGACATGGGAAAAGTATCTGATGCTCTGTAAGCAACAAACCCTCAAACAACAGCAAAACAAGACTGCCACACTGGGAGCTATGGGAAATCTGTGAGTGTAATCCTATGAAAACCCTACAAGCACTTATTTCTCAATAAGCAAATTACAAAGGATGCAGGTCTGCAAATAGGCTTGCAAACTCAGTGTTCAAGTTATCCTTGTTTCTATGTGTTTCATCAGTTTTTAAACTGTTACTGCTTTTTCAGAATTCACATCGCTTATGTATGAATAATACTATCCAGAAACATGAGGAGGGCAACTATGAGGATAATGTATTCTGAAGTTTCTGAGAACATCATTAATATGTAATAGGATAAAATGGCCCCTATCTTGTTTCTCTTAAAAACCAAAGCCTTTCCTACTTGTTTTGAAAAGAGTATATTAAAAAACTGAATCTGTTCAGATCATCAGGTTTTCTGATGCTATTATTCCTTGAAGTTATTTTACTCTCCCAACAGAACTTAATACTCTGGGTCTGATTCTCAGCTGAGTTAAATTGCTGTAGCTTCATTAGAAGCAACAAAATGGTGTCAATTAAAAAGAAGCTCTGGAGGTACTTAGGGTTATTACAACCACAATAAGGTGCATGTTCTCACTATTATTTATACTGCAGTCACTCTCAGCTATTGTGCTTATTACCAGGCCCCAATGTGCTAGAGCACCATAACTAGGAAAAGACAACTTCTCCAGTGTAATGAGAAATGACATTTTGTTTTGTACATTGATGACTAGGTAACATGGGAATTGTGCTAGATTTTCTGTAAATAGCTATTTGCTTCTCTAAAATAATTAATCTTGGTCTTGTTTCTGCCTCATTGAGGTATGTTCTGTGCAGAAGTTTTTTGTGTGCATTCTGTAGGAAAACACTTCAAAAGCAGTTTAGAGGAAAGAGAAATAGCTCTTCATTTCCACAGCTTGTTTAGAAAATGCCCAGCTTTATATTTAATAAATTATTTCTTGCTTTGTGAGTATATAAGTAGAAGTTGGCTGACTTCTTTAGTGAGGACTTGAAGTATTTGTCATATATAATTTTCTTGTAAATAGCTGTAGACTACAGGTTCTTCAGCTAAGTAACAGAAGTTTGTCCTTCCTGCAGCTGTTTAGTTAGCCCACAGAGAAATCTTCATACAATAAGAAAAGTGGGGAGATGGAGAGAGCATGCTATTGAAAGTAATTGTTTTGGTTTTGTGTTTAATTCTTTGGGGCTGCATCTTCTACATGACTTCTTTCATTCTGTTGCTAAAAGGGGAGCAATAATACATTTCAGTTTTTATTTTTCAAAAAATACATGCCATTCTCTTTTTAAATGTCCCTGACATTCCAGACCTAGGATTTTTTTTCCCTTATGTGTAAGAATAGGTTGACAAATACTAAATAATATTTCATGAGCTTTTGATTATTTTCTTTATAAATAATACAATTCCTTGCAGGATGGTCAAATTATGTACATGATACATTTTTTCAGAATTATAAAGTAAGGAAAAATCATAAAAGTTGACAAAAATTCATAGCTCGTAGCAATGATCTCCATGTGAAATGACACTTGATTGCTCCTACACTCTGTAGCAATGCTTGGAAATCTTCTGGGCACTACATCTGCAGTGTCTCTTAGGTTTTCTACATGCTTTACATGGTCTTCACTTGTGGAAAACAATCCTACTTCGAAGTGTCAGAGATTTTCTTTCAATCTTTTCTCACTCAAATTATGAATGATATAATTCTCAGGTGCTCTGAGATGCAACTTGCTTATAAGTTTACCTTGGACAGCATACAATATCTCCCTGAGTTCACCATTTTCTGTTCATAATATTTTGCTAATCTCCCTAAAGTAGGACTTAAAGATCTTGCCTTCATGAACACTAAATTTCCTCAAGATTTTTCCTTTAAAAGAAAAAAGAATAAAATTACATTAATGAAATATTTAACCTCGAATCTCCTTGTTGCAGTTTCAGATTATTAAAACCAAGTATATTTATTACAAAGATAGTAAAGATTTTAATTATAAATTAACATTAAATGTAATGTTAAAGTTTGAGTAGGTTATATCCTTTGAACTTAATGGCTCAAATCCCAGGCTGCTGGTAAAGAACATACAAGGCACCTTGGGTGAAGGGTATTCACGGTTGTCTTGTAGCATTTCTTAACAAGCTCCTCCTCCCATTAATAAATCCAGGGTACTGTATATCTCTGTTAAACCCTCAAAACGAACCATTTCTTTTAACATTTTGCAACAGTAGCTTTCATTGTGGGAGGAAAAAAACAGTGGATAGGTTCAGAGGGCTGGAAATCTTTATAGTCCTTATTTTTGCATGTCTTTAGATTGCTTCACTAAAGTCAGAGATTTGAGCCCAGTTGTCAGCTGAACCAAACACTTAACATTAAGCTGTCTGAAACCTGTTTGGCTTTTGTAACTCTGTCATGGAAATCTGTTGCCTAACTTGACATCAACGTTTTTGATGATGCTTTTTAAAACCACCCATAAATTTGAGCTAATTTGAGAATGAAGTTCAGACTTTATCTCTGTGAGTAATGTGTGTATCCTCTGAAAGAAGTTCTGTAGTCCTAATTCTAGTCAGAAGTCAGAATAGATAAAATTACTGAAGTCTCAAACTACATTCACTTTCCTAGAAATGTTGAATGGCACTGTTTTAATAGTGGTACAGGCCCATCATCTCTACTTAATCCTCACAGATTCTTGACCCCAGAGAAGACTCCTGTGTAGGTCTAAACTCAGAGGAGTTTGCATCAAAAAAGGCAGCCCCATGCTCCCATGCTTCATAGGGCCTTTGCATATGAAGTTTTGCTGTTTGAAAAGGGAGACCTGTCCATAGCACTTCAACATGAAATCAAAATGAACAATTTACTCTCTCGAGGATGTTTAACACACTTCTGGTGTGCCAATATGAATCTATTCATGGAGAATTTTCTGGTTATACTTGTTTTGTACCTCTACATGAGGAAATTTGCAAAAAAAAAAAAAAAAAAAAAAAAGTTTTAAGTATTTATGACTGCCAAAAATGTAACTCACTAAAAATGAAAATACATGTGTTTCCCGTAGCTCATGTGCCAGGAAAGTCTTTCGTTGACACTATGTGATTGACTAGAAGACAAAATAGGATGCAGTATTTCTTCTGACAATTAGAAAAATGAGACTCTGTTGCATTTAGAAATTGAGGTTGTGCTAAGGAAGTCACTCTGTAGAGCTGATACAATGTACCTTTGTGCCTGTCTTTGAGAATTCACTGCACTGAAGTAGGCTACATCACTATATATGCCATCCTTACAATGATGCAACTGTGTACTTCCACTGGAAATGCGGTGTTCTATGTAAGCTGTTTGACTTTCCAAACTTCAAAGCTGTATCAGTTTTCAATAGAAGCGTAGCAGTTGGGAGAGTCCAGTAGTACTTCTATTTAAACTGAAATTGTTTTTTTCCTGTTAATATTACAGAGTAGAATCCTGAACACTGAATCAGCATTGTGAAACACTGAACTGTTGCTATTTTGTTTCAGAAGGTAATTTATATGGTGTTACACTTCAGTCTATTATGCTCAGAACATGAATTTTTACACTCTACTGCTAGTATATTTTAATTTCATATTTTTCTCAGTGAAGCTCTAACACTTCAGAGATCTGCAATTTCTGCAGTACAGGGTAAATACACTTTGAATCATCATTGTGGCCATTTCCAATCTGCAGAAAATCTTTAACCTTCACACAGATGCATGCTCTGTGTATGGTATAGCTTCCTCAACACAAAGGCCACAAGTGTCTCAGTGGACACTTTTTAACCTTTCTGAAGGCTCTTTGGAGACTAGTATTGGGTGTTTGCTTTCATGCTTGCTCTCAGGACCTTTACAGCACCTACCTCTATGCATAACAGCTCCTTGGGTCAGAAAGAGAGCAGCAATAGCTCTTCATGTTTTTAGTAGGAAAGTATTGATGTGAGGATGCTTCAGCATATAAATCTTTGTGCAGTGAAGCCTTAATTTCCTGAATTGGGCATAAAGACTTTGGGAAGTAACTCTGTATGCATGTAGGCAGTGAAGCCTGACCAGTTCCTGAAGACTTATGGGCTGAAGTGAAACCTCTGGGGATATTAGACCTCTGAACAACCAAGTATTTCCACTACTCAGATCGTGGCTAATCAAGGTATGATTACCTTGAAATATGCAAATTGTTCAGCCAAAAGGTCAAAATTTGATAGAGTCCCAAAAAGGGGGTTAGCATCAGGTATGTAGATTCAAACTATTGTCTGAATCCCAAAGTCAACAGCAAATTTTAAGGAGCCAAATTTCACGCTCTCTCTTCTCAAACACAATCAAGTGTCACGCTAAGCACTGCATCAGCTTGTTATTGATTTTTCTCTTTTAACCTGCTTAGCTGATGAAATTAGGGCTGTGTCACTTATGTAGAACAAATGACAAACAGTAGCCTGCTGAAAGTTGGCTGTACCTTTTCCATGGACAGATGAAAAGAGAGAGATATTTGTAATAATGGCACCAAAATAAAACCAGTATTTTATTTACTAATAAAATAAGTAGTGCTGTAGGCATCTGAATGTTTTACAAGTAAACTGAATCTGGAGGTTATGTGAATTTTAATGTTCTGCATAGACTGAAGGTCATAAACTGCTAAATGTTTTTTTTTTTTCCTTTTTTTAATTTTTTCTTCTGTTAGTTATCTAGTTGTATTATGCAGATTCTAACAAAAATTTGAATACTCTTACAGGCAAATGTTACAAATGCTGTCAGCTCCTAGATATTTTCTTTTAAATTTTTGTTTTCTTCTGATTGGTGTAAGGGTGAGTTGGAGAATTGCTTCTGTTCAGTAACATTGTCTTCCAAACCTAATCTTTGGATACTAAATGGATGTTTTCACTCATTCTAATATTCTCATACTAAACAGTTAGTAATGCTTTCTAGAAACACTCTGTGTATCTCAGAGATACTTTGGATCATAAAGTAAATTGCTCTGTGAAGGTATAGTGTTATTTGCAGCTTCTCTAATTCAGTTTTAAAATTATTCTGAAATTTCTCTAAAGGCTCACATGAGTGCCACCCTAATCAATAAAAACATTCTGACTGAGACAAGTGGATATAGACTATTGAATATACATTGACTATACCAAATTAAAATAACTGTAGTGTCCCATTATTGTTATTTATTGATGAGCCTATCAAATATGTTTTTCTTGCTTTGTCTCCCTCTTCTCTCAACCTGCATGTGTTTTAAACCAAAGAATCTCAGGTACAGTAAATATCAAATGTACATACATACATATTTCTGTTATTACATTGTATATTCTGCTTTCTGTTAAAAAATATATATGAATTTTGTGTTTGCCCTACATAGAATATTTTATTGCTAATGAAAATAGATGGTTGTAAATATTGTGTCCTTTGAATCACTAGTAAGTTTGGTTTTAGTGGTTGTCAGGCAATCTTGTTAAAAGACGAAAGCCAAATTGCCCTCTTTTTGCTAGGCTTGTTTTCCATAAATTGCCAGAAAACAATTTATTCAGTCTGTCTTTTTTCCAGTAATTGATTATGCGGATATTATTTATCATACTGCTGCAAGCACATCTTTGCATAAATTGGATGTGCTTTATCATTCTGTGCTACATTGTATTTACAAATGCTCTGTTTTCTGCTCATCATTGACGACTTTATTCCATGGTAAACTTGTCTTCATTAGAAGGGCTTAAGCATTAGCGTTCATTTATCAGCAAGGGAATTTGGAGAAAAGCCCCACCATGTTTTTTATCTTCAGCAAATTCTTTTCCCCAACAAATCTGCTTTCAAATCCAATAGCTGTTCTTCTCAATATGAAAATTCAGTAAATAGGAAGAATGATTTTCCTCTTAGCATCGCCACCTTCTAGGTATTTCTTTTAACTGATATTAAAGTATACAAGTGATTTTAGTTTTACAGTTTAAATAAAAGAGCCAATACAGTAGCAAAGTGCAGCGTAACTGGGATTAATCTTGAGTCTCAACAATTGTATTCATCAGGTTATCTCTGTTAAAAGAGAAATAAGTTTTCAGATTAGGAATTTATTTGGTTAAAGGAAGAATTTACTGGATATCTACATTATTGATTGTCTTTCTCCTAGTTGTGAATATGTACTATAAATGACGTTTCAGAATTTAACTGAGTCCAGGGAAAATGTTCATTTTCAGACATGGAAGAAACATTCCTCTTTACAGACTTTTTCTCCATAGCTAAGATAGTAGTATTTTGTCATTGCTTTAGTGAGGTATAATTACAGTAATTCATCTGCAGTCAAAAACTTCCAGTTTTGAAAATCTCATTTGTGTATGCACAAGCATAAATACTGTGTAAAAATGTAAAAGCTAACATTAGTGTAAAGACTCAACTTCCTGTTGGGTGGTAAGTATTTCCTACTTCCACTGAAATTAGCAGCATGTGAAAGTGTTCATAAATTCACAAATTCAAGCCCCAAAATCTTAAATCATAGTCCTCTACTGTTTCTTTCTGCCTGATAATGGAAAACCCAGCTGCAATCTCTTTTGCTTGAGAGAAAGAATGTGCTGTGTCAGCACAATCCTACTTCTTTACCCAGAACCAAGTCTGAGAGGAAGTAACAGGAGAACTGATGTGTCATATGTTATGTTGAAATATTGCTGCTATTTTTGGCTGTATGACACGTCATGTATGAAAGCAGTGAGGATGAAATGGATCTCTCTAGCCTGATCATTGAAGTCTGATGTGCACACATGTATATATGAGATAAGGATGTCTTGATTTTTGAAGTGTAGCATCAGAAGATAATAGAATGCCCATCCAGCATCCCATCCTGTTGTAGGAAGCAGTCGTATGACTCTCTCTCTTTGAATAATAAGGCTTGAACAGTTATGTCTTCTCTGGCATTTTGTACATTAAATGAGACACCACTTGATTAGCTGGTTTGTGAAGTTGTCTTTGGGGGTACTAATTCACCATGTGCTTTGTATGTGGAACTATTTTAAAATTCTTTTTTACAGATCTCTCCAATCACTTTGTCGGTCTTGCTCATGTATGTGTAGATTTTGCTGTTAATTGGCATTTATTTGCCAGAGGGCCTCGGGGAATCTACAATTATCTTGAACTTCTCTTTATGAGGAGAACATACTCCAAGACATAAACAATGAGACTTTTGTAAGTCATCTTTAAAATAACAATCACAGTTGCAGAATGAACGTAGTTTATACAGACATATAAGTATAGATATTTGTGATATATATAGGAAATATCTGTATATATATCTATTGTACTTTCTTTAGTTTCTTCCATGTTCAATAGGATGTCTACACATGCTTGTCTTTATATGAATTACATTTTCTTTTTTTTGTTGTGTGCTCAGTTGCTCTGATTGTTGCAGGGCTCTGATGATATTTCTATTAGTTTCCCATTCCATATCAAGATACACTTCATCTCAGAGGAATACGGAACCTGGGCTGTTAAACTCTGGTTTCTGCAGGCACTGATTTCTTGTTTGAATGTTCACAGAAACTATAAGGGGCCCAAGCAGCTCTGAAATGAATCAAAACTGGAATTTCAGCAGGCATTCAGTGAAATATTTTTTTTTTCTTTCAAGGTTTTCAGTTCTTCTGATGTTAAATGATTCACCTAACTCACAATTTGTAAAGTACTATCTGGACTTTATTGCTAATTGTAAGTCACCGTACAGACTCATCAGCCATACAACAAAAAAAGAAGTCCCCAACCATACCTCATCCATTTGCATTCCCTTCCTCAGTGCTGGCTTTATTTCCAAAACTAGAACAAATAAATAAGAGACTGCTCACTAATTATCACCCAAGGCCCTTTCAGCCTCAGACAGCTGGCAGAAGACATCTCACACCCTTATCTTATGAGATTTTCTTTTGCACCAACATGCTCATTCTTTTTGCATCATCGCAAAAACCATTATCAGTCCAGTCACTCCCTGCATGCCAAATGAGCTTTAGCTCACAACACACTGTTACTTTGAAAGCCATTTGTGTCATTTTACCATGCGTTCATAAATATAACCTAGACATTTGAAAAAAATGAGATCAGTAAAAAGAATCAATACTTGAGAGTAGGGCCTTTCAGAATGTGAAACTCCAAGAACTACTGTTGAGTAAGAATTTGGTAATGCAGGAATCTGCTGGGAAATAGTGATAATTGGAGTTAAGTTTGCCTAGATTAATTGACATATCACTAATTGCAGTGATTCTGAATTGCAGGGGTTTTTGCTTGTATTTTTAAAGATAACTAGTATGTAATTATAATATCATTTGTGTTTATCATACCACACTAGAAGTAAGTGAAGTTAAGTTTGAATAATTTCTGGATGATATCCAACTGGAGAAAAAAAATATATACCTGTTTACATGTTTGTTTATAATTATGAAAGGCTTGAGATATGCAGAATACTAAATATAAAATGTAAGTTTTTTTCCTGTGTGCATGAGTATCTTTTGAATTTTTATAAACTAAAGCAAAAGTAATGTTTAATCTCAATTTGCATACTTCTGCCAGCCCCTCCTTCTTAACAAGAAACAGTGTTTGAAAGAGTCAGATCCACTGTCCACAACTGTACTTTTGCTGAGTAGAAGAGTTAAGACGTTCGAATTATATAAAATGATTGGAAAAGATTTTACAATTAGCAACCAGATCTCCTACCACCACAGGCAGCTGAGACTGGTTTCCTTCAGAGCATTATTTCTCCAACCTAAGAGGGGGAAGGGGAGTTTCAGGAGAGAGCAATCATGTCTATATAAAATATTTACTTTCTTCCAGTCCTATAATCTCTGCTTCTGGATAGTCATTTGTATTTTTTGTTGACCCTATAGCAGTCCGGAATTTAGAATTGGTGAAAAGATGGTCATAAGCCTCTCTAAGATGCTTATGGACTGAAACCAACTGGGAAACCTATATTTCCCTAAATGCTTACTTTCTTCTCGGGAAGAAGTAACTTGTTGCAGTATTTTGGAAATAGTTGATGGATCATGCAAGTGGCTCTAGAGCAGAGCTACACTGTTGGTCAGTTAGACGGTAGTATACAGCCTGCACAAATGAAATTATCTTGCAGTCTTATGTGCCTCTGTACCAGCTGAGCAAATATTAGAGAGATTGAACTTCTGGTCTAATTTTTTCCAACAAATTATTTTCATTGTGCCAGAAGGTCAGTGTTGAACAGGCTTATGACAGTGTGCTATGAGTGTGCTGTAAATAAAAGCCAATAGCATTCAAGATAGGTAAACTGCAGTGGAAGGTTTTGTGATAATCTACTACCAGTACAGTATAACGTGTAAAATCTGACACCACTGTACTTATCATCAGCAGCTTAATTGTCTCTGTAAGAGGGAAAAATCCACAGACCAACCAACAAACAAACAAACAAACAAAAAAAAACAACAACAAAAAAACCTACTCTTAAATAAAGCCTCTGAATGTGGAAATCTAAGGAAAGATTAATGTCAGGTAGAAAATTTATTCCTGAATAAAAACTTAATACAATGAAAAAATTAAGCTGAAAAATCTTTCTAACTAACCCAAAAGAATCATAGAATGACCTGGGTTGAAAAGAACCTCAAAGATCATCTTGTTTCAACCCCCCCGCCATGGGCAGGGTCGCCAACCACTAGACCAGGCTGCCCAGAGCCACATCGGGCCTTGCCTTGAAGGGTATTACATGGCTCTTACTGCCATAAACCATTAAAGTCATAGTTTCAGGGCCCAGTTCTGTTGAAGACCTTAAGAAAACTCTCACAGACTAAATCTGCTCTTTCATATCAGTCTGCAACCTAGAAGTCCTCCAGCTTTTTTTTTTCTTTACCTGTTCAGCTGATTTTCACATCCTTTTAAGAAATGTTTTCAGCAATTTTATCAGTAGAGAAAACGAAAACTATGCTACTCACATGTGCTTCCCAAAGTGGAGGTGGAAGGGGGAAGATACAACTTAATGCAGCTTATGAGTTTCTTGATTGAACTCTTCTGTCAATAAGATGGTTCTGGGACCTGAGAACTGACAATGAGTAATGGTTGTCTGGCTTTGCCATTCCCACCATCTCCCTGCTCAGGTAAAGGGAAAGTTTGGAGGAGGATTCAAAAGATCAGTTGGTATGTAATTACACTGCAATGCTAATTTTCTAAAACAAGGTCTCCTAGACACTGGGTTCATTTTATAGTTATTATTATTTTGTTCATTGTATTACCTATACTACAGCATTTGAAACACAGCATATGCCCGATATGGTGACATAGCAGGATCTGAGTTGCCAGTATGTTCACTGCCACTAAATTTAACCTCTGTTGGAAATCTTGTAAAAACATAGCGCCTGGATTAAATGTTTTGAAAATGAGACTTAGATCACATAAGACTAGTTGACCTATTGATTTAAACAGGAGACCAGTCAGGTGCTGTGATGGCAGATTGAGGGCATTTTGACAAGGCAAGAAGAAAAGTGGATGAGGAAAATAAGAAAATGTATAAAATATGCTGTAAAGCAGACATCCTCCTGTTGTCCTATATTAATAATAGCATTGAGTCCACAGATAAATTTTTACACATTCTTCCTGGCAAACGTAGAGCCCGTAATGGATAGATGCTCAAAGCATAGATTTCAAAATATAGCAGGAGACAGGCACATCATATTGGAGAGCCTGGCCCCCTTTGCGCCATTCTAGAGTCTCTGACAGGTTTTGGAACTCAACAGAGTTGAGTACAAGACAAAAGGCTACAGTTTTCTGTAAACTTCTGAGACCAGCATCGAGTATCAGGGAGTCCTCACAGGGGATTATGTGTCTGAGACTGAACCTCTCGTGAACACCATTCTGCAGTTACAGTTTTAATGAAAATTGAAAGCTTAAGTGCCACCATTTTCAGTATCACTTTTCCCTAAAATGATTTATTGACCACTTATACATGATACATTCTCCTGTCATGAATAACACACTATATATTTATTTTCCTGAATAATGGCTCCCATTTTAATTGATAGCTTCAGACAGAGAAGTAGATTTATTTCTACAATGAGTAAAACTGCTCTCAAAATACAGCCTGTATAAATTATTTTGGTATGTATTTCAGTTTCTCTTTTGCAATCCAGTATGATCCTAATCCTAACAGAAATCAATCAAATAAGATCTAATACATTACTAAACAGCAGCCTCTATAAAGGACTCTGGGACATTTTTCTATAATGATTTTAAAATTTGTGTTAAATGGTGTTGCCAGGAGCTTTCACTGAACCAAGAAGTTTCTGACTTGGCTGATATATCTGTAAGATGTCTGTTTTATTCCCTGTTAGCTGATTTGTCTTTTACTGACACCATACCTGTATAAATACAGCACCTCACTATTACTCTACTCCTTTTTATTTTTTCTTTTCTGTTTTTTCTTCCTCCCTTCCTCCCTTCCTTCCTTCATTTCTTCCTTTTTTAAGATAAAAATTTAAAATTCAGCTATGTTAATAATCCAAACTCCTGTAATGCTTAAGCTTGTATGGGCAGATTATTTACTTTGTATTCATTCCTGAGTGTGACACCAAACAGTGTCAAGTCTATGAAGGATTCTTTCAGTGACGGTGATCACAGTTCAGAACTGAAAACCCCATTACTTACAAATGATCTCATTCTGATATTAATGTTCAAGCCAATACGTGGTATGTGGTCACAAATAATCCACAGCTGTATGCTGCTGAACTACAGATTTGTTAAAGGAATAAAACAGCATACATTCCTGTGTATGATATAACAACTTAAAGCTTGCTGTGAATCATTTCAAAATGGAATTAAAATGCTACAGAGTATGCACTAGCTGGCTTTATTAAAAAAAAAAAAAAAAAAAAAAAAAGGCAAACAGAAACCCAAACAAACAGAAATTTGTGAACAAATTGCATTGGAATGCATTGACCTACTTATATTTGTAATATATTCATCTGACAGTAACTTTAGAGAATTTATTCTTCGAAGTTAGAAATGATAGTTTTGTTTTCCTCCTTAACAAGGATTTCCTTGTTCTAGCCTGACTAGAGTTTTGCAGGGCATTACTCTAACTCCTATGTAAATATTCTTACATAAGGAATTTTACATCTATTCAGAAATTCCAGAATAATGCACCAATATCAGATTGTTATATCTGAATATTTTTCAGTATGCTAAGAGACTCGTGGTGTAGACATGGTCAGATGAAATGGGTAAAGGACAGAGGAAAGGTTGTGAATACATTCTAAGTGAAAAAAGCCAAATGTGAGTTCCTAAGAATGAACTTCAAAGGTAAGTTTTAGCAAAGACTGGCAGAATGTACATAAAAGGAAAATATTCTTGTATCTTGAGTAAGACACTTCACCATCTACTACATCAGTTATTTAAATTCTGAATAGTAACACTATTTGGTGCCAGGTTATATTTTACTTTTATATTCATAAACACTGTGAGTCTTTTGTGAAAGACACTGCTGTGGAATAGGATATTAGCTATGGAATGTATCAAGATGTTTTAATCACAAGAGGTATTGCTTACAAATCTGGCATTCATGCCAGATGTGTTGTATGGCAATTTAACATTTACTCTACGTTACTTACAGTGCTGTCTTTCTTTCATATTTTTTTTCATATCTATTTTCTTTGCTAAAGCTACATTATTTGAAAGAAAGTGGAAATACTAAATGCTATATGAATTTGAATAAATATTATCTATGTTTGCTTTAACATGCAATATCTTTTCTTTATGTAAAACAAATAAGTCATTTTCTTAAGAAAACAGAGACTTGATTGCTACAAACTGTAGCTTGCTATTTTGCTATTTAAGCTATGAAGTTAAGATATGTTTTAATAGAATACTGCAGTTAATTAAATTCAGCTGTTTAGCAAAAGCAAAACTGTGGAAAGTTGATCAAAAGACACCACTCACTGCAGGGAGGTAAGTAAAGCAGTAAAAAAAAAAACCAACACAGACAAAGCTACATATCTCTTTTTGTTAGGTAGAAGGAAAGTCATTTGCATTATTCATTTCACCCTCAGAAAAACAAACAACAAAAAGCAACAATATCACCAAACTCCCCCAAACCAACATATGAACAAACTGAAAGAACTACATGGAATCTAGCTAGCAAAACCAAGCAAGCGTAAAGTAAGGGAAGCAAAGGAAGTAAAATCAAATGTAACAACACTGCCTAGGCAAGTAAAAGAAATATAAAATATTTGAGAAATATCTAGAGAGAATAGAAAAAGACCATTGAATAGTGACAAAGGGATTGCATAAGAGAAGACTTCAGGATGGATGAAAAGTATTGAAAAGCTACTTTTTCTTAGATTTCAATATAAAGGAAGATGATAAAAGTGAAGAATATTATGTAGAAAGACAGAAAACTATTAGAAGCATGGGTCAGAATTTAGCTTAACTTACACACAAGAGCCCCATTTTCTGCCTTCTTTCTCATGTAAAATTATCCTTATATTGCAAGTAGGCCCCTGGCTACTTAATAAAATGAAATAAGGAAGTGCCAGATAGTGTAAGGATGACACATGGAGTTATAAAATGTAATGCAAGTACATTACTCTGAGAGCATTTTACAGAACCTCTCACTAAAATATTCTTTCATGGAAATCTGAATAATGTTAACTGAAATGAGTATCTATACAAACTGAATTAAGCTTTTCCTTAATTCAAGTTCATTCTATTTGAAATAGAAGACATCTATTTTAGTGCATGACGTTTTTTGTAATGCATTATGAGACCCTAACACCATGGAAAAACACAGACTATTCTGAGTTCTTTTCAGCATGTCAGCACTCCTTCTAAGCAGATGATAAAGACTTGAAATTTAAGCAATATGATTGGTCTTCAAAGGAAACAGACTAAGAAATTAGCACTAGTGAATAAATGAGGGAATGTGTATTTTAGGAATGTCAAGCACATGGCTTCCAGAGAGGAGGTTGCAATTAGATACTGTCAGAATAAAAAGAAATCTAGTATGATCTGTGTGCTGAAGGCTTCAGAGAGTTTGGTGGGTAAACTACGGCAGCAAATGGAACTCCTTCAGCTGACTTGAGGAGTTTTGGATTAGACCTTAAGTGGATCAGGATTTCATATGTAGTTAGGTAAACAGGTGAGGACTCTGCCAGACTCTGGTAGAACCAGAAATTTACATGCTATTTTTTTTCACTTCTTATGAAATCTCTGAAAATAGGCAACAAAAAATGCTAAAAAGATCAAAATATTTATATATGTGGAAAATCTGAAATATCTAGATGGCTGCAGTTTAAAAGGGACAAGGCTAAAGAGATATATGACTACTCAGTAAATTCCTTCCAAGAACTAATATATCTTCCTATAGTTCCTCTGGGAATAAATTCCCCTCAAGTTATTAAAACACAATACAGATACAAGGGAAATAATGTGGCATGAGCTGTAATGCATGCCACTGCCTTTTTTTTTTTTTTTT